>JAUMHH010213325.1:0-12600 GCA_032359455.1 Chlamys rubida | reverse complement strand
TGTAAGTCTTATCCTTGGACATACCAAGGTTCTACTGTATGTAAGTCTTATCCTTGGACATACCAAGGTTCTACTGTATGTAAGTCTTATCCTTGGACATACCAAGGTTCTACTGTTGGTAAGTCTTATGTAATGTATAGAAATTCTTTGATTGATATTATCTAACTTACTTTATATATTTCAGTATTCCTGTGCTGGACTTCCCACGGTGTGTTGTTGGAGACCCTGTAGAGCTCACTGCCGAGGCTCTGGTGAGTGTGTACTATACTTTGTCGTATCAACCAGCCAAGGTTTCACATCAAGAGTGTGACAATGTTGAACTTTGAACCCCAGTGTTCTGTGTTAGAACTCCAGAATATCAGCTTACAACAAATTTCTTCACAGAATGTTGGAAATAATTTCAGAGATTTTTTATACCATATAGTTCATGTTTAAACAATATCTGTTTTTGAAATGACAAATTATTTTACAAGATCTTAGAGTTGCTAAGTTGGCTCCTAATCAGGTTTGAAATGAAAGTGAAGTAAAAGGAATACAATGTATTCAGTAAATGCAAAACACAAAACAGATGAACACTGGAAAAATCAACCACAATATTACTGTTAAATAAAGAAAAAATAGAGTTATGAAATACAAAATTATAATTATCATCATGTATATTTATTTTATGAGCTGTCAGAGGATTGTAAATCCTGTACCTATTTTATGTATATTGTCAGAATAGATCTGTGTAGCTTTGTAATCTGTGTGTACTAGTACTGTTGGAGAAACACATTTAAGGCATACAGAAATATAAATATCGGTGTTAAGGATCAAAATCAAGCATTGCGAGGTAAGTATAATTAAGTTAGAAAAAGAAAATAACTTCCGTCTTACACAAAACTGCTTTCATTTTCATTACATACGTTCCAAAATGTAGTTAACATTAATGATGACTGCATTTATTTTTAAGTTACTTTGAAACGATCAGTGATGGTAGCTTTCTCTATATGTAAAGGTATAGAGAACAAAATTATCAGTGACGGTAGCTTTCTCTATATGTAAAGGTATAGAGAACAGAATTCTTCAGTTGACTCACTTGTCTTTTTGTTGTTTCAGGAAAATGGTGATGATCAGCCGTTCTGTTGGAGAAATCTGTTCTCCTGCATCAACCTCTTACGAATACTCAACAAGCTGACTAAATGGAAGCACTCGAGAACAATGGTAAGCTTGTTATAATCCTGTTATAATCCTGTTATAACACCTGAATTGTACAAGCAGTATTTAGAACCACTAGTCTGGATATTTCACTAGTCTCAGACTATCAGGCTACATTTATTGTCTAGCCCTGCAGTACAGCTTCTAAACTAAAATTTGTATGTCAAAACTTCTTGTCTCTGAAAGTCGTTTAGCTGTGTACTATATAAGAGATGTGTTTGACCTTGTTTGACAGATGTTGGTAGTGTTCAAATCCGCCCCCATCCTGAAGCGAGCGCTCAAGGTGAAACATGCCATGATGCAACTGTACATCTTAAAGCTCCTCAAGATGCAGACCAAATACCTGGGCCGACAGTGGAGGAAGAGCAACATGAAAACCATGTCTGCCATCTACCAGAAAGTGCGCCATAGGCTAAACGACGACTGGGCTTACGGCAATGGTAATTGTCTGATACGTTTTTTATTTCATTTAAAAAAATGGTGTAAATTTTGAAATTAAGTGTAAAAATGTATTACATTTAAAACTTTGTAAAATATGCATTATGTAGTTATAGATTTTGGCATTATTGCGTTAAGAATGTTGACCATGATCACAACAATAACAAATTCAAGTAGATGGTGAATATATACTGCACTACACTAAACAAGGTATCTAGATCTGTTTTAGTTCATTTCATGAATTCAAATCCTTGCAAATATGACATAGTTGTAAAAGTTCTCTGAAAATTTTGAGATTTACGTTAAATTGAAGAAAGATCATAGAAAAAGTCAAAATTCAAATATCGCGACACATTTATTGTCTATTTTGCAAACTCCTATCCTCGTAAATAAGTCATTTGACATATTTGCTAGTCAGCAGAACAATGAAAATATCTTAAAAATCCAGAGTTTTCTTAATTACAAGCACAGTGTTAAATGTTCACTCTTTTTGTTATTACATATATAACTGGATATTCTGGTAAGTATATATGGGTGATTTCAACAAGGAGCAAATTTGTTTTGAAGAACCGGAGGGTGAAAATTTGGCTCGGCAAAAGTATAATGGTTTACAGAATCATAGGCAAGTTTAGGTGTTTTCTCCGAAATCTGACACATTGGTATATTTTGTACAAATTTCAGACATGGATGCTCGTCCCTGGGATTTCCAAGCGGAGGAGTGTGCATTACGTGCATGTGTTGACCGCTTCAACAATCGGAGGTACGGAGTGAACGGGACAGACCCAGACTTCAAACCATTGGACACATGTACTCTTAGTGTGCTGGGAGAATCAATAGAACTTAGTCCAGAATTCAAACAAAACTACGAACGCTGGCTTGAGATGGAGGTGTACTCCAATCAAATTGACTGGGACCAGATTCTGATGCTATGATTTTCACACAATATTTGAAGAATTAAACCTATTTCATGAGTATAGGTTGTGAAACGATGTTAAAAGTGTTTATGTCTGATGATATCTGTTACAAAAAACATCAAGGTAATGTGTGAAGTCTGATATGTAAAACTAGCTATCGGTACACATTGATTTTTGAAGAAGCCAGATTGTATGCAGTCTGGTATAAACAGTAGAATCTTGTTTTATATAGCCACTTTGGTTATCTGACAAAATTCCAGGATTAATGAAAGAAAATGTTAATCATGGATGAAGTTTCTGTGTGTGATTGTTCAGCACGCTAGTTGTCCAGATTTGTTTGATCCAAATCAGGATATAACAGTGCTGTTTAGATGGGCAGCATTTACGGAAATTGGAATTTATAAAATATGTACAGATATAAATTCTGCTGTCTACATCACTTGATCGATGTCTTTAAAATCTGACATTTCCTTTTGTTAAGATGAGATCATAATGAGTTTTGTTAGTTACAACAGAATTCATAGCACATAAGTTGTTGGTGTGTGTGTACAATTCAACATCACGTCTAGATTGAACTTCAGGGCTAAGATATTTCCAACAGTATATTGTAGCTCTACCAAATTCGTTAGATATATTAAGTATGGTAAGGTGGTGTGTCATGTACCACTTTGGAGTCCTTACGCTCAAGGTCAAGGTATCACACATTTTGTGACAGTCTCAGTGACCTTTTCAGGAAACATTATCCATCAGTTTTACTGATTTTCAAGTTTTTAATATGAACAATTACGAGAGTTACTACATTTTGAAATTTTAGTAGTTTTATTTCTATTCTAATTTTTCAGTGTACGAAGAAGTGACAAAGTTTTTGCGGAAACATGATGAAATCTTGTTGTTAAGATATGTTGCAAAGAAAAAGTCAGACATTCAAAATCATTTCATCCCCAATTGTTCTTTTAAAAGAAAAATGAAGAACAGTGAGACATGATCTGGTCTGTCATACGAACGCTTTACGGGACAAACAGACTTGGATTCACATCAGCACTAGAAGTGGTATGATTGATGGAATTCGTGACAATTCTGCGAGAATGTGTGAAGTATGTAAATGAGAGTTATATATTCAAAGATGAAGTCAATTTTACAAGAACGAAATATCTTTTGTTTTTGTTTGATGTTATGATATCTGGAAAATTTGAGTGCTATTTGAAAACGAAAATAGAAAAAGAAAGGAACTACAACCTTTGAAGCTCATTTATTAGATTTTGTATAAATGTATCCATATTGTTTGTTATTTCCTTGTAAATGTGTAATAGGAATCTCGTTAAGTAATTTTGATTTACTAGTACAGCATACCCGTCCCCTGATGAATTCAAAAACACATGTTCAATGTAAAAATAATTTTAGCTATTTTCTGTTTAAATATCTTGCACACTTGAGGCCTGTGTCGCGTGCAGGTAAAACTCACTTTAAAACAGTACAGCTGCCGATAAACATTTGCAAATCATGGTAAAAAACTGAAGAGGCATATCCCCTAATGATAATTGAATACAGCTTAACATTTTGAAATAAAAAGAAAAAATCTGATGTGACACAGTCAAACAGCAGTACTTCGGAGTCGTTGCAGACTTATAACACAGAAGTACATGGATTTGGAACCAAAAATATCAAGTTTGAGAAAATGAAGTATTTAGTATACAAGAGCTGGTGGTGATGTCGTTTTACTTTATTAGAAGGTCACCATAGGTAACTATTACCTGTCACAGACATGTAGATCCAGGTTTTCTGTAGGGGACTGGCAATACAGAAAAATCTGTAACCTCATTCCCATAGAAGAATGTAAAGGGAGGATCGTTTCTGAAGAAAAAAAAACATTGACAGGGGGTTGGGTATCGGCACCTTCCATTTCTGTTTCCATTTGTCAGTTATCTCCCTTTAATCACACCTTGATCTAGGGGCCCGTTCGGTTATTCGTTTTTAAGCGTAATAATGTTTATGCAAGCCTTGAAAGACTTTGTCAAGGCTCGCCTGAAAGTAGCATCAGATTACTAGGTCCGACCTTATTTCATAAACAAACAACTCTGGTCCAACAGGTTCAACCGTTTGGATCACCTAGGTTTCAAACGATGACAAAAATGGCAAGAAAAAGTAGATATAGATAAATACAATAAAAAAACAGTTTATAGATGTGTGTTCATGGGTTTAATGCTGGTAAGTAAATGTTAAAAAAGTGAATACAAAATATATGTCAGGGCATCCAAATTCATGTGTTTGAATAAATTGTCATTAAAAGAATAAGTTTGATTGAAAACAGAAGTGAACTGATGCTTATTGTGAAGTCTTCCCTATGTTACTGTGAAGTTGTGTTTGTGCTTGCTTACATTACACACTTGTATACTTACTACATATAATAGGGGAAAAGAATTATGTATAAATCATCCATAAGTTATACATGACATTTATGATTTATTTATTAAATTTGTAATACATTTATTCTGTTTTGTACTTTATTTTTTTATTCAAGTAACCATGTGGTAGTAATGTTGTCTTCACCTTGTTCTTTAAGGGGAAAAGTTGTCAGTGGTAAAAAACTTAAATTGATAATTTAAAAAAATATATTAGAGATTAGAGAAGACATTTTATTATGTTCTGGTATCGAGTAATGTATGATAAGACAAGTTCTTGTTCAAGCTATTTTTCAAGCTGTGCAAATGGCTCCCAGCATGATGGTAACCACACAAAAGACTAGTTGGGGATGTTCAGTCTCTGTATGTATTTAAACCTGAATTGGTGAACATCTTAGGAAATTCCATATAAAGTGGCCACTTAATATAAGTTAATGTGAAAATAACTGCAATGGCAAATTTAAATTTGATCTCTCAACATAGGTGATATCTTAGAGGTTTTCGTGTCACAGAAAAACGATAAGCTCTGGCCCTATGGGTTACTAATCTGGATAATGGGATAAACTCTGATTCTGTAGACCAAACTGGAGGACACTGGGACACGCATCTGCTCTGGGCCACTGGTATGTATAAGTTCTGGCCCTATGGGCTACAAAACTGGATAATGGGATAAACTCTGGTTCTGTAGACCAAACTGGAGGACACTGGGACACGCATCTGCTCTGGGCCACTGGTATGTATAAGTTGTGGCTCTTTGAGCTTCTAAGCTGGACAACGGGATAAACTCAAGTTCTGTTGGTCACTAGAATAAAGTCTGATTCTATGGGCCACTGGAATAAACTCTACTTCTATCGGCCATTAGGTTAGACACTGGGGTGAGCTTCAACGCTATGGGCCACTAGGTTCTGACACTGAGTAAGCTCCCTTTACGTGCCGCTCAGCTAGGAAAATGTACCATGATGAAAGAGTGCAGTAGGGAAATACTGTCAATAAAAGACACGGTTATATAAGCGCTGCCGCACTAGTGCTGTTACAGGGTGTGTTGCCTATTAATTAGCCTGCAGTTTGTTGGATAATTGGGTTGGATTTATTACAGATTGAAAGAAGCTAGAAAAGGTAGGAATTAACATCCTTAGACATTCCGAAAATATATGGTAACAGGCAACTAATTTATTGTATTCTTGGCCCTTCTGGAATCACAGTCGTGGGTGGTATTGTTGTTATAAAAAAATACCTATGTATCTCCTAATTAAGGAAAATAAAAAAAGACTGCAAAGTTATTCTGTAATCCTTCCAGCAACTCGTGGTGTATGCCCGTTATAACATTTCAATAAATACCCATTCATTATTGATCTCAACTTAAAACTGACTGCAATATAATAGATCTGTATGTGGTTTCTCAGTAACACCAGAATGTTTAGATACCAGAATGTCAAAGTTATATTTAAGATTCAAGAATGTCATCTCATTCAAATTTATTTCGATCATAAATACCCTGCATTGTTAATAAAATGCACTTTGATTACAACATGAAGAAATCTGGTCCCTACTGTCTGCTGATAACCTGTGTCACAGAGAAAAGGGTTGTTGATAATACTAATGTTTGGTTGTCGCTCGTATTTACTGTTTTAACGTGATCGAGTGTCCTGAAATTATCTCTCGCATGCAGTGTCCTGCAACCAATTATCAGTCCCTGTGCAGTGCATTTCTGTCTAGTACACAAACAGGACACAGGAGCCAAATTGAAATAGAATTAACGGGAAAGTATCGCTCATCAATAAAAAAATACATAAAAACATCAGAGTTGGCTAAATTGATTTCAGTCACTTAATTATTAATAGATCTACCCGTTGCAACTTCAGATTGTACAAAGAATAAATAAAACGTGATATTTTTCTTATCCCTGCTGTAGTTTAATTAGATGACGAGTACATATCTAGTTACCGTTCTTATTGCTAATTAGTAATCTACTAATCAGTTTTATAATTATTTATTTGTAAGTTGTCTACTGTCGGTGAAGGAAACCTAGCTTTGAGTGTGAATTTAGATGTATAAATATATTTATACATAATTCAATTATGTCATTATATATAATGTCAGTAATAGCTAAGATGTAGTTTCATTAGTTGCTATATAAACTTAATTGATGACTTTCTCTCTAAATCCATTGTACCTATATTTCAGCATGCTAGAATACACAACTGTTACGCGCAAACTTACATATATGATTGACACTGGGACACAATTTTGGCAATATATATACGTACAACCGCTAAATATTTTACAAAACCCCTTTTCTAGAGAAAATGAGAGAACATTATATATATTTAGAAAGACGAACAAACAACAACTGCAATAGTAAATAAGAAATCCTCGACATCGCCTGTACTTCATAGATCAGGAAAAATATAACAATTAATGCATCATCAAAAATATCAATATGTTATCAATCTACTTACAACTTTGATGTTTTAGATACTGAATTATTATATTAATACCTAGAAAAATCGTGAATTATCTTATTAATAAAAAAAACTCATATTATATATCTTCACTGCAGTGAAAATTAACGAAATGTTAATTATGTCTTCCCAAGTAAACTTGTTGTTTTTAGTATTGACCTCTTGTGGTAATATCGCGGTATTCCGCCATACTCGTGAAAGATAATCATGATGATATTGCGTTAAACGGAAAATTATTAAATATCCTATATATATATATTAAACAAACGGTGCTGTCAAAATAGGGTTTCTGGTTTTAGTTCGGAAACATTCATGAACAAATACAAATAATCTTCACGATACAACAAAGGTCTCTGATAGATTCTGTATACATGGGTCACTGGTCTTCAATACACATATATACAGTATTTGATAAAAATCAGGATTTTTTTGTAGATTTTCTAATATACAAATGTGTCATTTATGCTACTTATGCAAATTTTCAAATTAATTTTTAATCTTCAATTATTGATTACTTGTATGACGCGGTTAGCAGCTAGGTTGTCAAATGACGACAACGAGGCAAATAACACTATACCGGTCGTTCTATCATATGGCGCTATTTTGGAATTATGTGTTTCTCTCACCTGATGTAAATGCGATTGTATAATTCAGTAAAATTAGTTACTATAAAATAATGACATTTGTGTAAAGAAGAATGTTCAGTCTTTCATTTTCCAAAGAAATATTTACGTTATATCTTTAGAAATATACATAAAAATCCGTTTTTAAAACGATATAGTGCAAAGTATGACGAAGTAGTGCTCGCAAAATGCGTTAAAAATATATTTTCCAAAATGTTTTGGCACTTTTGATGATACATTATTAAAACGAAAAGCATGGCTTTCAACATACAAAAGAAGAAAACCGTAACAAGTGCTGTAATAATAATGAAATTAACGTTTAAACTTGAAGTAAAAAACACATAACGTGCTCAGATAGCTTTTCGAGCACCGAGGCGAGGGGGTGTCTTCGACGAGGTGCGAGCAAATACGATATATACCGGAAAATCAAAAAAATTGTCATTCTCGAGTTTACTTCGGTACACGCAAGATACAACGCTCATAACCATGTCTGCCGTCGCTGCTTCCCCAGCCAAGAAGGCTACAAAGAAGGCCAGTAAGCCAAAGGCCCCACCAGCACATCCAACCTACGCTGTCATGATCTCTGCTGCAATAGGCTCTTTGAAGGAGAAGACCGGTTCGTCCAAAAAGAAGATTGTAGATTACATCACAGCTAACTACAAAGTCGGGAATGAAGCCAAAAAGATCAACTCCAGAGTGAAGCTTGCGCTGAAGAGTTCTGTTACCAAGGGAACCATTAAGCAGGTCAAGGGGACCGGAGCATCTGGATCATTCAAGCTTGGAGAGAAGCCCAAAGCTGCCAAGAAACCAAAGGAAGCTAAGAAACCAGCAGCAAAGAAGGTGAAGAAACCCAAGAAGGCTGCTGCAACCAAGCCAAAGAAGGCTGCCGCTAAGAAGCCCAAGTCACCAAAGAAGGCAGCAAAGAAACCGGCAGCCAAGAAACCAGCGGCTGACAAGCCAAAGAAAGCTACGACTCCAAAGAAGGCTGCTGCCAAGAAACCAGCTAAGAAGCCTGCAGCCAAGAAAGCCCCCGCAAAGAAGTAGATGGCCGTCTTTTAATGTCTATTATCACCATAACAGCCCTTTTTAGGGCTACCCACGTTTCTCAAAAAGGGTCTAGATGACGCCTCGAATTTACGCATATTTTGTATGAAGGCTTATTATATTTCCTTTTCGTCACCTTTGCAGAATTTGGCTTAGACCCCTCAGGTAAGTGATCGCTTTGTCACCAGTATGGTGTTTTGTTTTGTTGACTATAGACTGCTTGTGAGATTAAGTGTTAGCATGATTATTGTTTTGGGTGTGCGCCTTTTGGAACCCTCCTAATCCCCTGGTGGTAAGAAAAGGAGATTCATAGAATTTTTTTTCGGACGATCATATCTGCTACCTCGCCTATGAAATAAACTAATTGTATTTTAGGGGAGACTTGGCGAGGGATCAATGATTTCCTTATATTTAACCCAACGCGTGGTTAGCTTACACATATCTTTAGTTCCAATATCTTACTGTGATATTCAAATTAACAACTGCATGTTCCAAATCAACAGGAAACATATGTACAGTAAAAGATCGTCTGTCTGATTTCCTACAACGATGGAATTGCCAGTAAATTGTTTCGATACATTTGAAAAATAACATTAAAACATTTCCCTGATATTCCAGAATTCAGAAGCTTAGGCCAAAGTCCGGATCTCCATACATGATCAAAAGCCTTACAGAAATCTATAAAAGTACAAAACAGTTTTTTACTTCCACTTCTTAATGGGTAATTACATAATAGAAGGTGTTGCAGAGTAACCTTTCTAAAACCGGCCTGGGTTTCAGATAGAATATCGTTAGTTTCAATAAAAAGTATTAATCGATTATTCAAAACAGTGGTGAATAATAGTTTAGTATTGTAATGGGTCTGTAATTTTCAGGTAGACTAGCACCGCCTTTCTTTTTGTATACTGGTTTGATAACTCCATTTGACCTGACATCTGGTATTATACCTGTATCAAAAACTTTGTTAAAAAGTACGGCATAAAAAGGTAACAAAATATCAATTGATGACTTAACGACTCATTTAGGATTTCACCTTGACCTGCTGATTTACAATTTTGGGGGAATTTTAACAGCACAACGTATCTCTTGTTCAGTAACAGGAATATCAAGCAAACATTGCTAACATTTGTAACATCACACGAATCATTATAAACAGTACTATTTGCATCCTTTAGGTAATCATACAAAATATCCAAACCAATATCCTTATTTCAAATTTCAAAAATCATTCGTTTTTGACAGGTTTTTTTTTGGAATGACTTTTCGTGGTTGTTAAAATATTTGTTAACAATTTTACGGTAACTTTACCTGCTGATAACATATCGGCCTTACGCTGGAGTGTTTTGTTTACGTTGTATTTTTTGCGTGCTGCATTAAAAACATTTCGAGCACGTTTACAGTCGGGACCAAACCAGGGTTTATCTCCCTTGCGTGTATCAACATTTAACGAACATGCAACACCGAAGGTATTGACTGCACAGGTTTTGAATAAATTACAAAATTTGTCACAAACAAAATTACAAGCGTCTTTAGAAAAAAGTTGACAGGAGTTAACATACTATACAAGTTCATGTACTCTAGTAGAACAACCGATTTAAACAGGTAGACGGTACCGCCCAGCCAATTCATTGTACAATGTACGGGATGTATTATTTCTCTGAACATTGTCACGTAAATAAGTCAATTCGGTCACGAAAAGAAAATAATAACACACATTAAATGTAAGGTCATAAACTTTCCTCTAGTAAAACGGAGTAAAGAGGTTTTTATAATTCTATAACAAATTCGTTAAAAGCCCCATCTGTTTTTCACACGACTGACCTTGTCTGACTTGCAAGGGGACAGTGGTTAAATATGTTAATTTCAAAGAACTTCTTCTGAATAACTCAAACGTCCAGGGTTATGCTATTTGGCCAGGGGTATGTTGGTATGTTGGGCTACTAAGTTTGTTCAAATGAATGACCTTGACTCACTTTCAATGTATCTGTAATAACCAAAAAGATACTGGGGTGGCGATGTTGGCCTGTAGCTAAAGGGACTATTGTCGTATATTTCATATCCAGGAAACGATATGTAAACTCGCTCTCATTTTCGGGAAATAAAAGTTCATCCGTATGTTTGTATGGAATGCTGATCTAAAATAAAATATTGGGCACAAAAATTTTGTCCTATAGACAATGCCTATACAAGTATATGATGCATTCCAGTGCATTTGCGCATTTAAACTTACAGTCCGAATTCCGCGTTGGCTTTGTAGGCATATCACATGTACAATGATAATAGATTCTGAACATCAGTCTAAACTTTCATTATTCTATAGACAATTGTTAGCCCGTAAACTGATGAACCGATTTATTAATAAACAACGTAGTTAACGTGTTTGTATCTAACAGTACGTAGGGTGGTATGTTTGTCGTGTGAGGAACCCACAGGTTAAATGTAAATTAAGTCTGGGGAATTAATTATTAATTCGTCATGCGTCATTTCAGTGTAACAGTGGTCAGTTGATATATTTTTAATTATAAAACGCAAATGTTTGAGCACCGGCTGTGTCAATTTTACCTGAATATAGCCAGATTATTTTGATTTGGTAATCGCTATAACTTCTTCGTGTAGAGTATTCATATACAAGAATAAATATCCAGATACGTACACAAAACACGCAAAATCAAAAATTATCAAAACTAATTTTAAGTACTTAAGTATATATGCTATTTGTCAACTCAAAACATTTGTGAACAAATGAGGTTTGGAACATATTTAATCGCAACTTTCTTCACAAAATGGTTCAGCGCGTACATTAAATCTTGTCTTTCACAATGCGTAATCAATGTCAAGGTATCACTGATTATAAAGCTGTGGTGTCGACTACCGTCGTTTCTGTCAATCAAACACCTCAAATGTGCATTACCAGCCAATTACCTAAGGCCAACGTGCTCATTCCGCCCACAAACATGACACGTGTCAATCAAAATAATTATAACGGATATGCGCAAAGCCTTCAACCAGCATGCGTTGTTCAGGTTTGTCTGAGTGGATCGCCATTTTGCAAAGTTTTGCGATTCTGCAATTCAAATATAGATCGAGCGATGGATGAGAACGACAAACAAATGGTAAGTTTTCAGGTAAGTAATGTTAGCCTCAACTAGGTGATATCACTTTATTGTGGTGTATTTTCATTCGTTATGAGTTAATTGTAATGGTTCTGAAAGATGTTAATTTACGTTGTTTGTTTGTAATTTTCACTTTATTTCCCTGGAAAAAGTTCAAGATGGAATAGTTTTGTTTTTATCGCAGTGTTATTGTTCTTTTTATGCAGTTACGATTGTTTGAATCGTGATTATCTAAATTACAATATGGAAGCACTCGAACATTATAAACACGTATGCTGTTTCCATTTCTCCCGTTCTACACGGTTGTAGTGGTTAGACCCGAGTTGTTGTTTTGTGAAGTAGGGACAGACCTAGTCATTTGATGTTGTTTGCTGGCGAACCTTTGGAAAGACTTTCAAGGCCTTGGTCGC
>JAUMHH010213314.1:0-12602 GCA_032359455.1 Chlamys rubida | reverse complement strand
TTTAGTAGACTCTACCATGCATTGATCTGGATGAGTCCATTATGGTCTACAGTGGTGAAAGGGTTAAAGGAACAATCGCCTGTGTGTGTGTTACGTTCATTCTTGTTATACGGGTACTTAAGCGTGCCACACATCGTCAGGTATTTGTAAAACTAAATAAATCAGAAAGTCGATAGAATCAATGCAAAGAAATATACAAGAAAAAGGATATTTTAGAAATAAAAAAGTTGTTGAGGATGAAATCGAGATTGATACGTGATGCACATTCAACCAAAACCTTAAAAAATATCACATGCTCGTTACAGTAATATTAATGTCGTATTCCTATCATCGCTTGTTTGAGTAACTGTTTTATTTACTTTGTGACATATCACGCCACTTTTATTACCAGCAAGTCCGGCTTGGGTCATATTTGCTTTTTTTTTAAGTATTTTAAAGGAATTTTTATGATATTAATGATATTTTAATGAAACCATAAAGAAAAAATTGCCAATGACTGTCATTTAAATATTTATGAAATTAATATAAATCATAAATATGCATGAACTACCTATTCTTAGTATTCTAAGTGTGATTTTGTTATCAGGTTATATTTATATCTACTAAATAGATATGTTTATAGACCTTAACAAAGTTAATGAACTAGTATTATTCCCGAATATTAAATTTAGCAAATGAATATATGCATATGTAAAGCTGTTAAATTGAATTCTTAGACATGATTCCGCCGGCTCTAGATATGATTTACATTTATCTTAATTTTTGGGTAATGTTATTATTTTTTAAGTAGTTTTTTAATGGCCCATCATATTTTTGGTTAAATGAGCGATATATCTAATAGCGCTTCGTCATGATAGGCGCGACATTTGCTTTATTCTAATATTATCTAGCTTTTGTTTTAATTTAACAATGAAATGCATGTTATTATGAAGCAAAGATATGCAACAACACAATGTACCGACTGTTTTATGACGGGGGTACTTATACAACTGGTATCCCCAGGACAGACATGAACTGGTCAATAATGGGGAAAAATGCTGTAAGCAAAAGGGGGATAATATGAGGCATATTATATTTCGTGAGAAAAAAAAACAAAAAAGAAAAACAAACAAAAAACGGAGAAAACATCGTAAATGGCAAATTGCATTAATACAAGTCAGACTAGAATCGTACTACAATGGTCAAAGGGTAAAACATGTGGTTCCCATTGATAAGCAGTGAGTACGAGTAAAACATAATTAATTTAAGTAAAACATAAGTAACAAGTGGATTACATTCACCTTATGAAATTGGACACGTATTAAACAGCTGACAACACAAGATTGGGGTAACAGACCAAAAAGAGTACGAAAAGTTGTGTGATGTCATTTAATAGGGCGTCATTACCTCGGGGTATTAACATGTGACATTACAAATAATTGTGAGTTCTTTATTTATTCACAGTGAAGTTACAAATAACGTGTGTATCAGGTATATCGAATTTCTGGTTCATACATAATAGGTTTCCGATACTAATTTATGTAATGCTGTTATTCAAGGTGGTACAATGTAAATGATTTAATAGCCTTTCTACCATACTGTTAAACTATGTAGTGTATTTGCAGACTACTAACCAGTAAGAAAGCCCATTAACGTACAAAGTACGTGTTTCAAGTGTTATTCAACAGAATTAACCAATAACTTGATGTATGTAGAAAGAATGAACAAATGCTTAAATTTGTCAAAATTATCTCGCTTGTACTGTAATACAGAGCGGCATTTCAAACATTCTACAGCAGCGGTTTGACGTTTTAATGGCGTGTTGGTCAGTGAGACTGTCTGGGTCAAAGGTCGGGGCCGAAAAGGGACACGGACAAATTGGCGTAGATATCACTCCTTGTAAAATATTGCACATTCCATGTGAAGATAAATATTGAGATCAAAGGTAAACACGGCGTAGCTTTTCATGTCACGTGCTTTAGATCACGTGCAGTGGCTGTATACCGCGCGTGTATAAGGCCTCCGGTATGCAGAGTACTTACAATTGTTTACAATTTGGAAAGATGCAGCAATACTCATGCATCAAAACATACTTAAACACTTCATATTGTAAATAAATAAATGATATCTAAAAATATTTAGAACGGCAATTGTAAATTGTAACTGGCTTAATGAATATATCATTTGAGTGTTTGCTATTATCGAATGGATATCCATAGCTCATACAATATGTATACATTGTACTATATATACATTACAGTATCATTTCAGTAACAATTTAAAGGAACAGAGTAGAGCAAACATGTGTTGCTTTACATTGTATTATCAATTTATTGCTTAAGTTTAAAAGTATATTTCATAGCCAAAACATTGTCTAACAATCAGAATTATTAATTATAACGAGTAAGAAAATGTAACAAACCAAACGTTGCATACAATATCTAGGTAACAGAAAAACGTTATAATATACAAAGTTAAATTTGTTATTTTAACTAATAAATATTTTTTCGAGAAGTTTTAATTTTCTAGTAGAAAATTATTAATAAGGTGAATTATTTTCACAGTAACAATTACAATATATCAATATCGATTTCACTGATAATAAATCAACAATTATTTCAATCTTGTCAGACATAATGTAATTGTTGGCTTCACATAATAAATTCAACCACCAAAAACTCAATATAATGTAAAATTGTGTTAACAAAACATGTTTCGGGTTCAAGTTACAAAACAACTTCAGTTACGAGAATCTATATAATATTAAATTGTATTAAACTAGATTAGCAAGTGAAATGGATTGATATGGAAAATGAGTTTGTGGTAAATAATACTGTCCTACTGAGATATGGAGCGTGGAGGTAATGTTGAGGACAGGACCCTGACGTTATTTATGGCCATGTCTCACCCTAGATGACCCTAGCATGGTCGCCGTTACCACAGTCGTATCACACAAACCAATAAGGCACCCATGACTAGCCTGTTACGTTATTACTGATAAAAACTAAAAACAAGAGTGCTACATTAACGAGTGAAATGTTACACCCCGGATATCTTTCACATATTAACATTATTATCTCAACACTGAGGGTCATTAAATACTTTATACACCACAACAACCAAATATCACTGATATGTCTTCTAGTCTTTTGACATATTATCTATTTGAACGTTGTATACATTTGTTGATGGCGGAAATGTAAAATAATTAAGCTGTATCAAATTTAACTTTTATGTTGTACATGTATTACCTATTGTGTTCAAAAACATTGATTTGTGTTAAACAAGACAGCTTGCTGAAACAACATCAATTAACATGAATGTTGAAATGTAAAAAATGTAAACTGTATCCAATCTAACATGTATCAAAGCTACCATTAACGTTGTATTAACTAGTGTTAAAACAGTATTAACTTTGTATTAAACAAAGCCTAGTGTTCAAGTGCAATATTAATGGACATGATGTCGGTCCTGTAAAATAAGTGATATATATAAAATCTTCCATTAACTTTGTTTTAACTAGTGTACTAAACCAACATTAATTTGTATTAAACAAGCTAGCGTGTCGACAGAACAGTAACAACAAATATTTTGTTGGGGATGAAATCTAACATAAACGTTGTATTAGTGTATTAAGCCAACAGTAATCTATTAAACTAAGATTTAGTTGGATTGAACAAGCCAGGGCGTAATGCAAAATTCGTTTTGTCGTAGTATTTCCTGATATTGCGTAATGCATATTCTTAATCAACGAAAGCAATATTGAATAGGTTTGGATGGAAAATGAATTATTAATTCATATATCTTAATTCGTGTTGTAGTTATAGACAACGAATATATCTTTTCTTTACAAAACGTTTTTATTTTTTATTTTTTTGCTTTCGATAAAATTGGAACACAGATTTAGTTTTCTGGTTTTAGCCAGTTGAAGTGTTGACAGACCGAAAAGTCTGAGATTCTATCGGAAGGTTGTAGATCGGGTTTCTCGCACTTCTGTCGGATCAGCTGTCATTAAACCTCCGAATTAAAACAACTCTCACTAGCTGGAATGTTGTGCGCGTGAGTTATCTCACACTCATCGCACGCATTTTAGTCAATTGCTTATACTCTTCTGATTTCGGCGATAAAATATTCACAAATCATACATATCTGGGTTGCTCTGAATTCTCGTAGATGTGTAATATGTGGTTCATCTTGGATGAAATCACGATCCGGGTTTTACTTCTATACATGAACCGTACATTCTTTGTGTATGACAACTTTTTGACATTTAGAGAGAAAAAAGGTTTATATTCAATTCAATTCAACTTTATTAGCACATTTATAACTACAACAGTAATTTGATGGCTAAACAAACACACAAAAATTGTAGCGGAACTGAACTTGGTCGGTCACTGTCGACGTCCTGGAAGTTCAATTAGTTAGATCGTCCATATACAGTTTGGAGGGCCCGGGTTCGAATCCCGGTCTGGCCGTGACTTTTCCTGATACATATTATCCTCGACACTCCAGTGGTTCCACTCACTTACGCTCTCTGCACATCTAGTATGTGATTTGTCGCAGGTAAAGAAAACAAAACTGACCAATCACAAAGGCTGATTCCTGTCCTATGAAGATTACTGAGGAGCGAAAACGACTTCAAAGCCAGTCAATTTTACCGTTACGCTACCGCGAGATATTTTTGGTGAACACCAAATAATCAAACTAGTCTTCTTGTCTCATTCACAACGTGGCGCGCACAAAGCCTTCGATTTTGTCATGACCTATTCCAGGGGTGCAGAGGAAGTAAGTGAGAGTAACCCCTGGTGTATCAAGGATAGATACATATTTAACGCAAGGGTATATTTTGTGACAAAGTAATGAAAGCCTTGTTTTGAGAAGTTGAGTTTTCCTCGTTTAACGTTATCTGACGATCCAAGTTCAACATCGGTACATTGTAAACAGTAAATTCAATGTATACGCATGCGCCATCTCTGGAAATCGTGCCTTGTAATTCGAACTTTTGGCAGGTGTCTGCAAGGGAGACTATTTTTGTCCCTTTTTGTTGTTGGAATGCAGATACGGGAATGATAGTTCACACGTTTTATGACCAATTCAGAAATATAACTCCAGTTCAGTCCCTTTTAATGTTCCATGGTTACTCACGTTTCAGGAAGCTCCACTGATACACTTGAGTTTGTATTTCTTGCTTTATGTAAACTCTTATTCAATGTCGGATGGATTTGTTTACTCCGTGAGGCCATGTTTGAACTTTCTTTTATTTTAATGCCCTTATGCGTGTTTGAAACCAGATTTGCGCACTGTCAGATACATTTTTGAAATCTACTATTGTCATATGCGTCTATGAACACAAAACTGAGTACCAAAATGTTTTATTACAAGATCTGAGTCTATAGAAACACTTATTATCTACGAAATGCATATTATCTACATTCCATTTAGGGCCATGCAGTACGATGTTCGTTATTTCATACTGTGACAATACACAATGTTATAATACTACATTAGCCACACTCTCTTTGTTTCTGTAATTCCTCGGTTGTTATCCCCTGATCCAATCTACGAATCAAAACAATGATGAGTTCCGAATATTTTAGCGTCATTTTACTCTATGGTAACGTGACGTGTCATTATTTTGTCCTCTGCGTCATAAAAAGCCCGCCATTGTTGTTTGATTCATTCAAGATTTCGAGAAGGATATATTAAAATGTGGAACTGATGAGTATTGTTTTGTAGAAAAAATGATATGCATATTAAGAAAAAAATGTAATATTGTAATACATCTGAGTTGAAAAATTGTTCTCCTTCATTGTGCTAATGGACATAATTCACTCTAGCTAACTTAACTCCTTGTGAAATATCAGCATACACGCATTACAGTAATTTAATCTGCAATATCAGAAAACACA
Organism: Chlamys rubida; assembly: GCA_032359455.1. Classification (NCBI taxonomy): domain Eukaryota; kingdom Metazoa; phylum Mollusca; class Bivalvia; order Pectinida; family Pectinidae; genus Chlamys; species Chlamys rubida. The sequence continues at coordinate 6,714 of JAUMHH010213314.1, read as the reverse complement.
TATATGTATAGTATTGTCTATTTATAGATTTGTATATTATCATCTCTTTGGATCAATGACTCGAACAAAACATGATATTAATATCGATTTTGAAAACAAGACCATTTACACAGGTCGATAGTCAGTCGCAAGGGATATCTTGTACGAAGACAGATATATGACCCATCAACGCATGGAGTTAATAGACCAAATCAAACCACAACATCAATACATAATGTACAGTCTCAACAAAGCTCAAGGTACACATTATATATGAACAAAGCGTCAACTTACAATGACTTCATTTACCACAGACTCAATACAGTTAAAGGAACAAATTATAACTTAGCGTCAGTACACAATGTCTTCATACACCACAGCCTCAATACAGCTAAAGGGACAAATTATAACTCCGTGTCAGCACAGTGTCAGCACATAATATCTTCATACCTCACAAACTCAACACATGTAGATGGACAAAACATATCACAGTGTCAACACTCAATGATTGTATACACCACCGTGTCAACACACAATTATTTCATACCTCACACACTTAACACAGGTAGATGGACAAAGTATACCACAGCGTCAACACACAATGATTTCATACTTCCCAAACTCAACACAGGTAGATGGACAAAACATACCACAGCGTCAATACACAATGATTTCATAACTAACAAATTCAACACAGGTAGATGGACAAAGTATACCACAGCATCAACACACAATGATTTCATACCTCACAACCTCAACACAGGTAGATGGACAAAGCATGCCACAGCGTCAATACACAATGATTTCATACCTCACAAACTCAACACAGGTAGATGGACAAAACATACCACAGCGTCAACACAATGAAATCATGCACCACTCCCTTAACACAGCTAGATGGACAAGACATACCACAGCGTCAACACAATGAATGCATACACCACTGCATTAACACAGCTAGAGGGACAAGACATACCACAGCGTCAACACAATGAATGCATACACCACTCCCTTAACACAGCTAGAGGGACAAGACATACCACAGCGTCAACACAATGAATGCATACACCACTGCATTAACACAGAATATTTTGGACTTAAAGTTGATAGAGTAAGATACAAGCAGAAGGAACTGACAAAAAGGAAATTAACATAAGCCTCCATAGCAATCGGAGATGAAACCACACAATGGAAAAAACAAAACGTTATCTTAGACACATAGGATATATGTTAAGTCACGCAATTCTGAATTTTCTAAGTCGTAGTTATACCAGAATCATCTCTTCACTATTGCTAAAAAACTAATCCATCTTTAGGTTACTATTCTCGTGTTTACACCAGTGTTATGCTAATAGTTCATGTTATCAAAAGGTTGTGCTTTCGACTACTGTATAAACGTTTGGTTTTCTGTTTTATTTATTATTATCAATTTTTAAACCATATATACATTATTTTATTTCATTTTGTATCTGAGTGTCTAAATATTTTTCTTCAATGTTAGTTAGAAGCTCGACGCCAGAAAAACATCTTTCCAGAGGGTCATTTTCACAGTTACTTTGCCAAAAATATAAATACACTAAGCCGCAGTTGACAAGATTTTCTTTTTTAATTGTGTATAGGTAAAGGGTACCTACTGGTCAAACTTTATCATCACTGCATAATACTTGTTTATGTTCTTTTCAAAAGATACATTTAAAAAAAAACACAGGTTGAGATGCATTCTTCAGAATTTTAGTTATTTAAGATTGGAATATTTGAAAATTACAATAAAATAAGAAAGAAAGATCATTTAAAAAAAATGGCATGGGTCGAACTCAGGACATTTACATTGCAAAATCTACGCTTTACTAATACTGTCATCTAGGCTTTATAGAAGTTTAACCTCTGAGTGTTCAGTTTATGAGCTGCAAAGCTAAAAAAACTGGACAGGAGAAGATGCTAGAATACAAAAAATTGTATTACTTCTGTTTGCTTCATCTTTTACGGATACGAGATAATACTCCAAGTAAAAAAACTGACCGGGGCTCGTATTCACAATAACTGTTGTTATGGTTCCCTTTACGTTAACTAAGATTTGCTATGTTAAACCACAAACGTAAGTAATATCTTTAGTGTGCATGTACGGACGCCATTGTTGTCCTCCAAACTGCGAGTTAGAATGTACCAGGCTATTGAACGCGGGTATGTGTGACATTTGAGGAGACTGTAAGACAGGAATGCTATTATTAGTGTGAACGTGAATGAAGCACTGCGACGTTAATGTTCCTACCACGGGTACTAGCAAAACACAATACGGAACCACAGGATAGGTCTGAATGGGCTGTTTTATAAAATATACCGGGTGACTACCGGTACACAAATGGTTCAACCCATGATTGGTTATACCGGTTTTTTGTACAAGCCGCCAGATCAGTTTAGGGGAATTCCCTAGGCTATTCCATTAATTAAAGGGAGGAATGAACCTGATCACAATTACGAAATACGTATAACCGATATATATATACACAGTACCCGTAAAAGGCGAGACCTACATATGTATTTACCTGTGACGGGTGTATGAACTAGTGTGTTGATACCTGGCAGGAATATACAGGATAATCGTAAAGGGGAAATACGATCGGCCGAATGGCCCATGTGAGTATTGATTTGTATATTTTTCTTGATCGATTCCCTATCTAGTGTACCATCCATGATTACATTTCTAGGAACAATGGTATTGATTGAACCTTTAGATGGTTTATGTTTCTGTTTGATGTTGTTTTAATGCTGGCCAATGGCCATACACAGTAGCACCTGCTTATAGGGAAAGTAAACATACATTTGTCTGTCTATAAGGGTACTTCTTGCAGCTGATCATTTACCTTACCATTTATGCGTACAGTTGTGTATTTGGGATGTAAAACAGACAACTAATCGTTCAGACGCATTATCAAATTATCAAAGGGGCTATTTTACACAAAGTTCCTGCATATTTATTAAAAAGGTAAATATCACATTCAACGTAAATTGGCAAAAAACACACATACAAACAGATATATATTATGCTTCGTGGAATGTATAGTTTTCTGATAAAGACAACAACACAACACGTATTGTTACATTCCCAATGTAGTCGCATGATTATGGATATATTTTCTCATACTCTTTAAATTTAAATAGGAAACTATATCAAAGATTTAATCTGTATATATATCCATGTGGTATGTCTCAAACATAAATTATTTCTGTAATATTATGTATTTACTAACATTAAGAAAAGTTGATAAAATGGGAGAAAAGATAAACAAATTCACTTACGATAACTTTCCAACCGTTACATACATGTACTTGTATTACGAACATTTTAATTGCATTACATCGTATAGTGTGTTCTTTTGACCAAAACTTTCTAGAGGAAAGGATTAAATTTGCATTAGATATCTGACTTCCTGTTTGATTGTGTACCTATAGAATAAATTATTTTGAGAAAAATGTATCACAAGTTTTGTTTCTGCACATCAACAAAACCATCACTATATAATGCCCTTAATGCTTTTTACAACATGAAAGAACATCTTTTTGAACCCGAACAATCCACATTATAGAAACAGCCCAACGTTCCAACGTGATTAGACATCTTGGAGATACATAAGATCATAGGTTTGAGTGTTTTGAGGTCATTTAAGGAATGATTTTTATTTTTTCAACGTTTATGAGGTCATAACTACAGTGGGTTTCTAGGCATGTAAAATATGCCCAGAAACCCACTGTAGTTATGACCTCATAAATGTTGAAAAAATAAATACCATTCCTTATATTTTTATATTTTACTGTAAATCCCACGAAAACCCCCAAATAAACTTTTTTTCGGCTTTTACATAACTGTAATACAGCACGTGCTACGGTTCCATACTCACCACTGTGATTATGCAAACATAAACGTCATATCCGTCCATGGGTCCAAGCATACAGAATGTAAATATTTGTATCACAGGGGTGTGACACAGATCCCCGACCCCACGGTCCGTATATATGCGTATTATGATACACGAGACACGTATAAACTGGGCGTGGCACAGATCCCCACCCATGGTCTGTATATATGTGCATTTCTAACATGAGACATACATTTATATAAACTGAGCGTGGCACAGATCCCCAATCCAAGGTACATATATATGTGCATTACTAACATAAGACATATATAAACTCGGTGTGGCACATATTCCCATCCCCAGGGTCCGCATATGCGTTTTTATGATACAAAGGACATATATATTGGGCGTGGCACTGATCCCCAACCCCAGGGTCCGCATATACGTGTTTTATTATACAAAGGACAAATATATTGGGCGTAGCACTGATCCCCAACCCCACGGTCCGCATATACGTGTTTTATTATACAAAGGACATGTATATTGGGCGTGGCACTGATCCCCAACCCCACGGTCCGCATATACGTGTTTTATTATACAAAGGACATATATATTGGGCGTGGCACTGATCCCCAATCCCACGGTCCGCATATACGTGTTTTATTATACAAAGGACAAATATATTGGGCGTATCACTTATCTCCTACCACAGGGACTTTATCGAGAGTCCACTCTTTGTTTAGCATTTAATTCCGTTCAGTTGAATGTCCTTATTGGTAAAGTTGTCGTTAGTTTGAAATGTCCGCGTGATAGGTACAATTTAAATGTAGATCACATTATGTGGGTTTCGAAATTTCATATTTCTTTTCTTCTGTGTGATTTGCCTCGTTTAATAAATTATCATTATTAGTTGAGTGAAGCACATTGTGTATATTTAAGGAAAGCACCTTATTTCATTTAGTGTGTAATTCATGAAATAGGAACCTTGGTTTTTCCTTATCGTACTGCACTCATGCACATGATGAACATTTCATAGAAGACAATAGTTATACAACTTCAAATAATTCACTCATATTAATAATCATTAAAGTGCATTTACAATCCCCAGTCAGATATTTTCAGCACAATGCATACCATTTTATGTGCTAACGCGCTCCATAGAATATGTTCGCTGCCAACTGCGTTCATACTACCGTATACGCAGTCAAAATGAAGGTCAATCCTTAAATGGATAAAGCTTAGATATTGCATAAGATCTCATATATATCTTGATCACTTTATGAAATAGCTTTTATAATTTTCTATATAAGTTACTCATGCAAAATAGATATATAATATAATTCATAAAATAACTTAAACATTAAAAGATAACGTTACCTATAAAACATATAAGATATGTTATGCAATTTTAATTTCTTCATAAGATCTCTTATATGAATGCGTTTTCAAGATGTATTAAGAAAAGAGCGAGATTAGACTTAATAAAATAATGAAATGAAAAGATAGGAAAATTATCTGCAAATTTAGAACTTCAAATATTAAGCTTCCAGTAGAAACAGGAAGATGGGGGGGAATTCAAAGACAGGACAGAATATGCCCACTCTGTAATACTGGTATGGGGGACGAGTTTCATTACTTATATACTTGTAATAACGATACTTTAGTCAAAATAAGGGAAAAACATATTCCGGCCTATTTTTATACAAGTCCAAACCTACATAAAATGAAAGGAATGTTCACAATTTTTAATATGAAATTGTTAAAAAGTGTAAGCGTATTTGTTCAAAAATTAACAAAAGTACTATAGTGTCTCTATTCTATAAGTTTTGTCTTCTCTTTGCTAGTGACAATTTATATACAATGTACGTGGAACACTGAATTATTTGTATGTAACTAGACGTATATATGTAATTATATACTATGCTATAATATAGAATGTTTGCCTGTCATGCACTCAAACTATGTTATATACATGTCTTTTAATACGTTGTTTGTGTGTTTGTTTAGCCATCAAATTACTGTTGTAGTTATATATACATGACCTCTTGTATTTGTGTCTGAGTAAAAGAAAAATCTTGAAATCTTGAAATAATAAATCCTCCCCACAAAAATGCGGCAAGCCAACTTAACATTTATTCAAGAAGCAATGTCTTCGATCCGGTGTTTCATTAAATTATGTAAGATATCATATTTACGTTGTATTGGTAACGATATCTAATCAGGTAAATAAAATATCTCATTCTATAAAAAATAAATCTTGTATAATATATAAGATATCTGAAATTTTGTATCAGATTTCCTTTATATTATAAAGATATTTTATTTCCTTATAAGATACATACTTTTAATACAAGCTATCTTATATCTTTGACAAAATATCTTATAAATTTTATACATTTGTATATTATATGATATTAAATGTGAAATATATAATTATCTTGTAAAAAGAATAAAATATTTAATATAATTTCGATTATTTTTTATATCACTTAAAGAACTTAATGAATGTAAAATGTAAAGAAAAGCAATGACACAGACTTTCACTTATTTTTTTCTCAGGCTTTAAACGTTAATAAGCTTAAATTATCTGTCAAAATGTGAATAGAATTATTTAAGGATTAACTTGAATATATTTTTCATGTTATGGAGATATAACACAAAAAAACGGAGTGTACTCTCATCATAAACCGCGAAGGTTTATTTAGAGTACACTCCGTTTTTTTGTGTTATAGCTCCATAACAGGAAACATATATTCAAGTTAATCCTTATAATTTAATCTACTATACACAATCCCTGTGGAAATCCAATTTTTTTGATGGACTCTTTTCTTTTAGAAATTATTGCGCTGCTGTATCAGCCAATCAAAAGCGACGTTACAAA
>JAUMHH010213303.1:0-12602 GCA_032359455.1 Chlamys rubida | reverse complement strand
ACATATTTGACCCCTGTGACCTTGAAAGTAGGTCAAGGTCATTTTCATTCTCAAACTTTGTCAGGCTCCCACCAATGAAGCTATCAGCGAAATATCATGACTCTAGGCCTGTCCATTCTTCAGAAGAAGTCGTTTAAAGGAAAAGTTGACGGACGACGACGGACGACGGACGGACGGACGACGGACGCCGCACCATGGCATAAGCTCACTTGCCCTTCGGGCAGGTGAGCTAAAAAAATCGGACCTAAAAACAGCCTTACAAGTGTTAAGAATATGATGAATCTTGGTTAATTCAGCCAGCTTGTTCCCAGCTGAAGTGTATGGATTGTTAGGTGGCTAGATCACTCCAATAATACTGGTATATCAGGACAATTTTTCATTGCAAAAACGCCTATCCGTATGCTGAAAACAGTCATACTGGATAGTGTGAGGACCAGATTAATTAGGCTGGACTAATGACTGTACATGTTTTGTCAAAACAATTACATAACCCGCGTATCATACTTACCCTAGCATGAGTTTCTCTTTAACGTTCTCAATGCTGGCTTTGTCCGGCAGAGTTCCAGGCAGTGTTGAAACTCGACCCCGATCAGCCTTACTGATGTCCTCCATCAGACAGTCGACATCCAGAGAGGTCAACGTCCTCGTCTCTGAGGTCAAAACCAAGTAGCAAGGATACGTTATATTAATTAGTACTGGCATGATAAGATCATGTCACAAGACATATATAAAACCTACACCGATTAATAACACACTGGCACAAAGGGCCATGTGGACTTTTGTTGTGGCCCCCAGTCTGTTGTCATTCTTTTCATTAAAAAGACTCGGGAATGAGACCAAAAATGGTATTTTGGCCATATTGTCAGCTTAATGAGAGCCAGGTGCCAAACAGGGATTATTTGACACCTAGATAACATTAAACTAACAAACAGTGTCAAAACTTGGCTACCATCAAGCAGATAATATTTCTTTAACACCTGGCTAACATCAAAATTCAATCATGAAAATGTACATTCATTTCAAGAAAACAATGAATATGAAACGAAAACAATTAAACCTGTTTGTTTTTAGAGTTAGCACTAATGAATCCATCTTAAACTGAAGCTTACCTGAGTCGGGTGAACCCGACATCCTCAGTCTTGCATCCATATCCAGTGCGACACATGTCTCCCTTACTCTGCTCACATACATGATGTCCTTGACCCCTGATTTGACCCCAGACATGGCGGTGACTGGATTGTTGATACCTTTGCTTGAGGTTGTTTCTTCCTTGCTTTCCCCGAACAAGTCTTCCACGTTTAAGTTTCCTATAAACAAATTTTTACATAGTGTAAGCTAACATAAAAATAATGAGAGTTGTTAAGATATTGGCTGTAAACATTTCTCGTTATAAATCATCGTCACATTAACGTTTATATATCGTGATCACTACATTGACGCATCATCTCAAATCTATCTTCCATATATCAGCTAGACAACTCTAATTTTAAGGACTACATTGTATTGTGTACACTCCACAAACTTCTTTTTATCCCGAGACTGCACATAGATGGTGTTCTATCACATGCTATATCACCAACCTTCCTGAATCCTTTTAAATGTATCCTTGGCTAAGTCGACGACAAGCTTGCTTCCCCGGAGCGGCCAGCGGTGCAGATCTTTCACTGCTTTAACAGCACTCTCCATCTTCTTGAATCTAACAAACCTAACAAAATAAAATCCACTAAATAAATCTTATCTAAACAAGGCAGAGTATTGCAAGGAAATGCATAGTACCCCGACAGTAATGATTTGTATATTTAACAGTGAGGATATAGTAACCTACTTCTTGTACTCTGTCATCCCAAGATGTCCTTGTACACCAAGTATGGTTACTCCAGGTGAAATAGAACAGAAGATATGCTCTGGACAAACTTTAAAAAAAGTTAAGGTCAAAGGTCAAGTCAAAGGTCACAGTGACCTTATTCTTGCACTCTGCACTCCACCATCCCAAGATGTCCTTGTACACCAAATCTGGTTACTCCAGGTGAAATAGCATAGAAGATATGCCCCGGACAAATATTTTCAAAAGTAAAGGTCAAAGGTCAAGTCAAAGGTTACAGTGACCTAATTCTTGCACTCTGCCATCCCAACATGTCCTTGTACACCAAATCTGGTTACTCCAGGTGAAATAGTATAGAAGATATGTCCTGGACAAACTTCTTGGATGGACGGCAAACCTATAGTCCCCCCCTCCCCCCAGAACCGGTGGGGGACTAATTAAGGAGTCAAGTGATCATGATCAATATAATCCAATAGGACATGCTGTTATATAGCTGAAGTATAATACTATCCATACAATACCCATAGTTGTAGCTTCCAGTTCGACCATTCTCCACAACAAAGAGATCTTCAACTCTGCCACATCCACTGAACAATTCCACCAAGTCAGGCTGAATTAAAACACAACACACATTGCATCAAGAACTTTCCATAAGAGTGTCCATATATATAAACACTGTTAAATGCAAAAAATAATGCCTAGTAGGAGCTTACATTATGTTACATTTCTCCCTCCTTTTTTAAGTCTTCGCCCATATGGACAACATCATTTAAACCCCAGATTCAGTATCCTCTTGCAAACTGTACACTCGGTACTTGAAACAAGAGACCCTCTGAACTGAAGATGGACTCTCGAACCAATTAAGTTACCTGGTCGCAGGTGACTGATCCAGTCAAGTTCGCTATATATTTATATACAATCAAATTTCAGTCAATAAAAAGGACAAAAACAGTCTATATTCAGTTGTTACCTTGGTGACCTCATGCGAGATATGTCCAACAAACACAGAGAATAAATCTTTGGCAGCTACTCTGGGACAGGTCATGCTGAAGCTGTGGCACTCCACTCCCCCTGTTAAAGTGTAAACAATAATTTTACAAATAATGAGCTTGCTTCATGATTATCCATAGAATTGATTCTACTGGCTAGCTACGGATTCGCACCATATTTTGAACGGTTTTCGCAAACTACAGTAGACATGCATTGTTAAAGGGAGATAACTGTGAGTATGCAATTTTTGTATTCATTTCTCCCAGAATTTGATATGCCACATCCTGGCAGTCTGGTTGTTGCTAGGACATTAATATATAGGCCTAGAGAGCATTATAGTCGGATAGACCCATATGCACATGAAACAAACCCATATTTGAGGGCGGATTAAGGACCTCTGGACCAATTATTCAAGTGCGGCTGCCTTAAGGTGCTAGATGGCAATGTACCGTCAAAGATGACGACACAGCGCTTCAGCCAGCCCTGGATCACGAGGGACCTCAAACGCTTGTCCAGAAGGAAGGATCGTGCATACAGGTACTACACGCAGTCCAAGTCCACACGTGACTATGCAGCATACAAACACCTTAAGAATGCTGTACATGTGCAGTGTAAAGCTCAGTATAACGAATACGTCAACAACATCATAATGGATGAGGACCATAAACCAAAAGGCCTGTGGAGCTTCCCCAGTCAACTACCGGCCAGTGTCACTGACCTCTGTGTGCAGTAAGGTCATGGAACATGTAGCCCAGAGCCATATTATCAGCAACTTGGACAGCCGTGGACTGCTGACAGATAGCCAACATGGTTTCAGGAAGCGACACTCCACTGAGACTCAACTTATCCTGTCAGTCCATGATCTTACACAGAGTCTAGACATCAGAGAGCAGGTGGACAGTATACTTCTGGATTTCTCCAAGGCCTTCGACAAGGTCCCACACAATCGACTGCTGACGAAACTACACCATTATGGCATCAGGGGCCACACCCATGATTGGATAGCGAGCTTTCTTATAGGCCGTACACAACGTGTCGTTCTCAATGGCCCAGTGTTCTCCCCAGGCATCACCATTTGACCGTTACGCATGCATTTGACCGTTACTCATTGAGAGGCATATAACAACACAATACGATAAGAACATCAAGTTCTCACAAATTGATCACCCCTTCTCCCTTTTCCATTTAGACTCACCCTCATTAGAGTAGCTTTTTATTGTTCCCTACGATAGACACCCTGATCAACAAACTCTGCCCTGCGGGTAGATTTACCTGTGGGGATGTGAACTAACGATAGGGCCTAGGTGTGAAACGTGAACAATAGACCACAATTACCAGCGTGTTATTCGTCCAAACATAATTAATGATGTCTGTTAATTATCAAGGCTACAGTCTATGTTTTGATTTTCATTACACCAAAATAAGAAATACAAACACAGAAATAAGTTGGCTATTTGAGACACTTTTATCAACAACAAAACTGTCAATACAACTTTTAGAGAAATTTTGCTACAGTAAAATAGATCGTAAGTGAGCAGACTGCTCGTGGCGGTCATGTTGTTGTGATATCCTGAATAACCTTACGTAAAGCGTGATGCAATGGCTTTTGAAACATGGATGAGGAGCGTTTTTCATTTTGGCGCCAAAAGTATAAATAGCACAGGTGGTTTTCCAAGTTTCACAGTAACAATAAAAACTTGTTTTTACTTGATAATTACAATAACTATTTTTGATAACTATATCACTAATTAAGTTTATATTGAGAACAGCATTGTTGTGATAAAAATTAGATTTTTTGTTAACTTAATGATAACAGGTAGCTAGCTATAGGTTTGGTTATAATAAATTTCATAACTATTAAGGGATTTTATTTTAATTAAATTATAAAAATAAATCATTGATTTCAAAATTGATTTATAATTTGTCAAAATAAATACCTATGGTTGTAATGTTATTATAATTTATTTATTCTCAGACATTCAAATTCATTTATTTCTTTGATTATATTATTTGAAAAACAAGAGTTCCGCGAGGCGGTACATGATACGTCCATCAGATGTCATAACTGCATAAATAACCGGCAAATACTTTTGGTTATCGAACTTGTCTGAGCTTTCATGGCAATGAACCTTCCTACCAAGTTTGAAATTAATTCATTCAAAATTACTCAAGTTATTGAGCGGAAACTGTTTCGGCAATTCTACAAAGGGCCATAACTTCGTAAATAACCGGCAAATAATTTTGGTTATCGCAAGCTTTTATAGAAATGAACCTTCCTCAGAAGTTTGAAATGAATCTATTCAAAATTACTGAAGTTATTGAGCAGAAACTGTTACGTCAATTCTACAAAGGGCCATAACTCTGTCAATAACCAGCGAATAATTTTGGTTATCAAACTTGTCCGAACTTTCATAGCAATGAACCATCCTATGAAGTTTGAAATGAATCCATTCAAAATTACTGAAGCTATTGAGCGGAAACTGTTTCGGCAATTTTACAAAGGGCCATAACTCCGTAAATAACTAGCGAATATTTTTGGTTATCGAACTTGTCCGAGCTTTCATAGCAATGAACCTTCCTATCAAGTTTGAAATGAATCCATTTAAAATTACTGAAGCTATTGAGCGGAAACTGTTTCGACAATTCTACAAAGGACCATAACTCCGTAAATAACCGGCGAATATTTTTGGTTATCGAAATTGACCGAGCTTTCATAGCAATGAACCATCCTATGAAGTTTGAAATGAATCCATTCAAAATTACTAAGGTTATTGAGCGGAAACTAATGTGTGAAGCTCACCCGCCCGCCAGCCCGCCCGCGTGAAAACATAATACGTACCGTCTTTCGACGGGCGTATAAAAATGCTTGGCTTCATAATAAAAATGTGTAATCTTGAAAAATGGGATAATTTCAAAACAATTGAATCACTAAAAAAATATTCTTCTGAAAATAAACAAAAAAGTTATCAACTCTGAATCATGTGTTTAAAAGAACAAACAGCTCCCAATTCTTTAATCCCAATCCCCTGTTAATTTGTTATTGTTTCCTTAGTTCATTTCTTTTTTGTACATTAAAGATAAAACCATGCAAATTTGTATATAAAGCACTGAACATTTTTTAATAAACAGCAATTTGATAAAGCCACATGTCCTAACATTTATCTTCGAAAATGTTTTAAATATAGTTAATTTTACCAAGGCATGCACTTAATTTAGCTGAAAGGGTTTTATAAAAATCTACATTTTTTGGTACTTCATGCAATATTTTCAAAAAATCTACAAATTTTACATTTTTTTTTTTTTTTTTTAACAATTTAAAGAAATTTGGGAAGAAAATTTAATTAAGAAAAAAATCTACTTGTGTTTTAAAGTATTAATTATTCAATTATAAAAACATGCACAAAATGTGTTAGCTAGCTACTTCAACTAGAATGTATATATCTATTACAAAATGTGTGAGTCATAAAATTTATATTCATTATCGATACACTACTACTTAAAACTTACAGAATTAAAGAACATTGTAAACACAATCTTCTAAGTGTATTGCCAAAGCAATGTTTATTCTACATTTGAGGCAGGTTAGGAGTTGGTATTATCATGATAACAGATAAAATACTGGACACAATAATATTTTCACATCCAGGCACTATCTGCATTCAATATGGAGGAATGAAGCTGCAAAAAAACCTGATGCACACAAACTGATGACATATCAACCACAAAAGCTGATGACATCATCACATTTTGCCGTCTACAACACAATTTATTGTTACTATGGTGACAATATGGAAATTGTTCCCGCAAGAAATGAATAAATCATATTGTAATAGATAATTAATGTAAATGATAAAAATAGTATATATGGGAGGTTGCTATGGATACAAGTATGTACAAATTCCATGCAAGGAATGTAGTTCATTCCCCAGTCTGATTGGCTTAGTAACTTAATTCACTTCTAAACAGAGCATGACACATAATCAGGTTTGAAACTTTAACTTAAAGAATTCTTTCCATCCTAGATTTTCTTGGCTGGCCTTCATTCTCCAATTTCCATATGACCTTATAACCTGAGTTTTTTTAAACTTTCATTTTGAAACGAGGATATAGAAAGTCAGTAACAAAACTTTTGAACCCTAAAATCATCATGACGCTTCTGTTACATTATGGCATGTAATCTGTATAATATAGATTAAATTTCAAAAGCATCATAAGAGGTTTTTGTCCAAATATTTAATCATAATAACAAGCAATTGTAATTGAATTTTTGATTTTGAGAAACACATGACACCGAAGCATGCGATTCTGATTGGATTGTAACATCATATACACTAGTGATAGTAACAGGAAACTGATCATGACGGTATAAGAGGTTCATATCCAAAGTTATCAACCTTTTGAGTTAGCTACATATCCAAAGCTTACAACGAGCCAATCAAACGAGGAGCACCATGTGTGTGTCTGAAACTGGTGAATAAAGGGAGATAAATATAAAAACACAGATGCATTCAAACTAGAGACGGAGTCATGCATGACATGCGCCCCCTGGTGGCGGGCTTGTACCTCTGCCTGAGTCTCAGGGTCATTTTGGGTACCATCGGGAAAATATTCGGCAAGGTCTGTGACGGGTGAGGGAGTTTCTTCAGGGATTTTCTTCAATACGTCACCCTATCATGGATCATATCACAGGAATGAAATCCAAGTCAGAGTTATCTTTCCTTTGATAACCACTTGAACAATTCTTACAGAAGAGCAAATCAATTCAGTACCGTTCAACTTGTTTAATATACTTCATATCAAAAGAATAATTTGAAACGATGTTTACATTTGAAAGTCACCTTTTCCATTTCTCCTCAAAAACTTTTTAGAAAAAAAAAAATTGAATCCATTTTTTTTTTAATTCAATACAACTTATCATGTTTAGCTGGATGAAACAAAATCAATTTCTGATCATTCTTAGTTTTCAACATCTTTTATATCTAGCGATATCAATAAATAAATGAATAGTTTTCGTTTGATTAATTAATATATTTCATAATAAATTTGATATCTACATAAACCTTTGAAAAAACTTCCATTACAACTTAAAAATTAAAAACAGTTTAGTAAAAAAAAAAAAATTAAATACACAATTTTTTTCATATTTTACAATAATAAAGAAATTCAAAAACTATTTCGTGTCTGCTGACTAATCTGGTATGAAATCTAGCAGGTGCATAGCAGTTTTCTATCTACATTATACAATATACAAGGTTGGACTAAAGTGTCGGAAAGTTTTGCCTATGCATGAGCTCCAAAGTCTGGCCCCACGTTCTATATACAGCAAAAATTAAAGTCAAAATTAAAAAAAAAATTGAAATTAGATTTTGAAAAGCACAGCATAATTAAAGTTTTAAAAGCAAACATAAAAGCAGTTATTATGGAAAAAAATCAAGTGAAAAATCCATCAACCAAATAATGAAGAAAAGGTTCTTAAAAGCAGGTGATTGTTGCTGATAATGATTTTCTGAGATATTGGGAATAATTCGAAATAACAATATTTATAATTAACTGACATTTAAAGTTTTTTATATCTACTATAGTACTTTACCACAACCAAAAAATATTCATTTGCACAATTATTCAGCATTTACGGAAGGAATCGAAACACAAAAATTAAGCTGAAATGTTGATAATCAAAATACTGAAACCCTTTGAGAATTATATCAACAAATATTTCAGTGCTAATATGAATTTTACAGAGCTTTTTTCAACAAAAATACAAATTTTACTGAATAATTCCCAATATTGATCAGTTTGACAATTACCCCAGATGAATGAAAATCCGTTAAGGACACTTACAACAATAACAAGATATCTGCCTGGGTCACGCGCCATCTTTGCGAACTCTTCAGCCAGCTCTATAAATGAAGGACGGCTATCTGCATCTAACATCCAACCTTAAAACAGAACAAATATTGGAATAAATATAAAAAAAAAATGAAAGTAAATTTCTCTTTAACTTTCAGTATTATCATTAATCATTCAATTATTTTGTTTAATCATGTTCCAAATATCTAATTTTACAAGATATAAAATATTGCAAGCAAATTATATGGTAGGAAGAGAAGGCATCTTATTATGAAAAGTCTCAAACCAATTACAAAAAAAATCTAATTTGTATAAATTTCTACAATAGTAGGTAGGGCCTGAGCCTGCATCCATGAAACTATTCTTATACTCAAGCATGAATTTTGTGTGTCTCCAAATTGAAAATAACTAATTTGGATGACTCAATCACAGGTACGTGCAAGAATTCAGACATGAATACCTGCCAAGGCTATACATACATTTTCTTCCTGACATTACTAAAGCCAGAAAGGGACAAACAAGCTTACATTTGATCATGATCATGTAGACGTCGATGGTACAGATATGTGGCTGTGGGAGTCGTTCCCCCTTCTCCAGCAGATCCGGTACATCCCGTGCACGGACGTTCTCATACGGTCGCTGTCCGTATGTAAATAATTCCCACACCGTAACACCTACAAGTCAAGGTCACTCAATGTGAGACAAGTCAAGGTCACTCAATGTGAGACAAGTCAAGGTCACTCAATGTGAGTAAAAAACATCTGAGGTGAAACTTTAGGAACCATATTAAAAAGAGACTTAAGATCATGATTCAAATTAAATATATATTAATGGTAAACTTTGCTGATACTTTTCAGGACTCGACAACGCATTTTAGCATTTTTGGTCCATTTTCGAAGAAAACAAAATTAAATAATTCTTCGAAAGCCAAACTGTACTTTTTATTAATCTCCATTTTTTAAATGTTGCGATAATATTTTTTTCTTTGATAATTCTCCAATCTCTAAATATACTAAGTAACATTATTAACAAATAAGAACAATGCAGTATATTGTCCTTTATAAAGTAAAGGAAAACTAGTATCTCTGCCCTATATTTGGAATGTTTCTCCTTCTACTAATTAGAAGGTTTAAGATAGTTTTCATCAAAATATGTAAAAAGATATACATATCAGCATCATTACCGTAGCTCCAGACGTCACTCTTGTGAGTAAATATTCTATGCTGGATGCACTCAAGAGCCAGCCATTTGATGGGCATCTACAGCAGAAGGCAATACAGAATTTAGTATATATAAATTCAAACTTAAAGTATGCGTTTTAACTCTCTCATAATAAAATATACCATTGTTTTGATTTAATCAAATGAAAGACAATTAAGTATTATCGTATATTTGTAAATACACCTTACATCGACCAGATTTAATATTTGTAATGACTAACCTTACAGTTTTACAAATTGGTGTATTTTAAAGATTTATTTGAAATAGAAACTAATTCCACTGTCTCACTGACTTGCTTTTTGAAAAGTATTCAATGTGTATTCAACAGATTTCAGAATGCCATTATATTACTCTCGCAAAATTGTTACTTAAAAAAACACAAATGAACCGGCCTGTTATTGGTCAAATATAGAAAGTACCAATTTGTCACTTTAGTAAGTTACACTTAAAAAATAAAAATAAATTTTAATACAAGTAAGAGTTGTCTACCTTTCCACCAGCTGCGTGGTACTCATCTTCGTTATAATCCAGAAGTTTGGCCAAACCAAAATCTGTTATCTTAACCTGTCCAGGACTTTGTACTAAAAACAATCATAAGACAATCATGGTTTAATAAGTGAACTGCATCATTATGAAAATTACGGAAAATTAAAAATGTTCAGTTAATTTGATTTTTACAAACCACAAATTTTATAGAAGATATATTTATACAATAAAATGGGTTAATAAAGTCCCTGATAAACCTGATAAATTGTTAATAACTGTTTTTTCACATAATGTACTGTGAATATACTCATGTCATATTTTTTTGCACATGTAATATGACCTATAGCTATCAGCCCTGTGATTGGTTGAAAGTTTCAATTGTTTCAATTGTGACGTCACACCTAGGACAAGTACATGACGTCACAGACTTACACACTGGAGTCAAAATGGCGGCTTTTTACATTTCAAGTTTGCATGAAAATTGTCTTTTACACGTATAAATGCCACAAATCTTGATTATGTGATAAAAATGATCTTACACTCATTTTCATTTCATATGAAATCTATGAAACTCGTCACAAATTTTTCATTTTAACTCGCCAGAGGCTCGATAAATTGAAAAATTCTTAGCCTCGTTTCATAAATCTTCAATTCAGAAATAAGTATGGTGGACTGTCTAAACGGACACAACTGGGACCATATTATTTGGCCGGCTTGTAGAGAGTTCTGGATTGTAGAGTGTCTGCTAAAACATCATTTCTGAATGTGATGAGAACTAGGAATACATATGCGCAATCTGTATACAAATTAGTATTTGTACTTATGTTAGTTAATCAACAATATTGCAATAATTTAGCAATATAACTTGCAGTTATACCACATTTATCCTGCAATAAGTCCAGGGGACCAACACATAATCTCTGACTGAAAGAAGGGGGACGGCCTTATTACAGGACAAAGAAAAAGCTTTTGTTGGCATTTTTTCCTAACCCAAATATATTTTGGTTGGCTTAAAACCAAGCATGGGCTTATTGCTGGATAAATACGGTAATAAGAAGAGATGCCTATGATAAACTCAATTATCATTTCATTCATCATCACTCATTGACAAAACTGACTTGTACAAACCCATAACATGTCACTAGCACAACGGTAAACTATCTTACATAATGTCTTGTTATAAGTAGTAAGTGCTCAGGTGTTAACCTAGCGTAGCAGACCCTGGTTGTTACGGTATTCACCACGTCATGGCGTCAATGGGAAATAGTACTGTTAACCCTTTCACCCCTATGTAACTTTAGTTGACTCTACCATGCATTGATATGGATGAGTCCATTATGGTCTACAGTGTTGAAAGAAGGGTTAAGCTCCAAATCAACAACCGATGTGTTGTTTTGTTAGAGTTATCTGCCCTTACCTTGGAGGAGGTTTTTTGGATCTGTCAACAGAGGGCAGGTCAGGTTTACGCAGCCCTTCCTCCTCCATCATCAGTTTGGTGATGTCAGGCGAGGAGAAGGATCGTTTGAGCCCTCCAGATCTTCCCTGTTCAGACTCATCCTTCAGCTTAGTTTTATACACGTCTCTTTGTGGAGCTGAAGAAATAATGTTTCCATACAAGTTAGTAATACTTATAAGTATCGTGGGAAATCATCAGGATTCTATTTATGGTGGAAAGTGATATTCCTGATATAAATAATTTAGCAGCTTACAGTGTTTTTATCAATTGTTCTAAATTTAGTTCTCATTTTTGAAGTGAAATAAAGCATTCAAAGTAATGAAATTTGAAATTCATTTCCTATTTCTAGTTAAATGTCATTTTATTGGTTTAAACTTTCGGTTTATGACTCAATAAACTGAAATAATGTAAACTAGAAATGCATTTACATTGCTACATGTAATATCTATTAAAGAAAGAAGGAAAATTTCATTAATTTTTAGTTCTATCCAAGTGAATTTTTTGCATTAACTCCTTATACAATGCCACTGTGTATCATCGATTCACCATCGCCAACGGATATTGCGGACCCCGAGGCGGGCGAATCTCCAGCCAGTGTTGACACGCTGTAAGATTTTAATCGTTTACCCAATATTTAAAGAAAGTTGGACGGCGTCAACCGTTAGATATTTGCAAAACACTTTAAAGATTAGAATGAGATCATACAAGAGAGTTGTCGACATGTAGTACGTTGTTTCGAAAGGATAATGTGTTGGTGAATACCAGTGAGATGTCACC
>JAUMHH010213302.1:0-27666 GCA_032359455.1 Chlamys rubida | reverse complement strand
CTGTCTCCCTACATTGGATTTTCAACTAGGGATGTACTTCCTATTTCCGTTTAGCAATACACTCCTATGACCTTAAACGGTTATGAACATGTAAAGTGATGAAAATAATAACTTTACTGATTACCAGGGTGTCAACGCTGGCTATATGTTCAACTTGAAAACAAAACTTAGCAGTCTAATCTGAGCTTACTACGTGTCTTGATTTGGGGAATATGTATTTGAGTTCAAATTGATTCCATGCGCGTGCTTCCTAACAGTTAAATATAATTGTAGCTTTAGTTCTGACTTCGTAACATAATTTTGATATCCTTTAGAAGCAACAAAATGGTTAACATAATATTCATTCCCTTAGAGTTGAGATAGTGGGATCTCCACCGGAAGTGGAAAAATGTGTAATTTGCCAAAAACAAAATGGTTGTCCCTATCATATATGCCATGCTGATTTTGTTGACGTGACGGAAATGGATTCTTTCCGTGACATTATCCAATTGTTACATTTTTATGACTTGGGAGGACTCTTGTCTAAATGGGAAATTGATATCTCACACCGGGGAAAGTACCGACTTATAAAAATGAATATTGAAGTTGTGCTGAAACACATTTTTGCATCGAATCACATTATAAAATCACGACAAACCGTAAACTTATATACTTGTTATAGTAACTATACTTTCTAAACGTTATTTTGAAAGAATATCCTAATTGTGACGCAATACGAAGCTTTCAAAAGAAATTTTATGTTTGTCTAGATTGTTTATGTAACCAAATGAATTATACATCTGTATTTACAAATAACAAATTCACACAGAATATTAACTAATTACTCAGATGAAGGTAAATGTAAGGATACTACATTGCATTACATCGTATACTTGATTTAGAAAACCACCTATTTTATGAATACAATTATGACTAAGTATTACCTTAGTACATTTCAGTATAAATTCATATATTATTAAGGTGTCGGAGTGTCTCTTTCTTATTATGTTAACTATTTCGCATTTTTGTAATTTTTTTCTATCAAGGTTTTCTCTTTGAGGATGTGACATTATTTGGAATTAACCTGGATTTACATCGTCGGTGAAGCAGAGACGCTTACCCTTCAGGAATACCTGGTCATATTATTGTTTGTCATTTAAGCAATGAATGTTTTAGCAAATGTTGTTACGGTCCTATAACACCCATTGGTATTGCGGACAAACTTAATAAAGCCCGGTAGGTAGGTAAACAAATTTATTTATTTTGAGCTCGAACTATGGTTTCGATGACACTCAGGAAATATCTTGTTTTACTGATACATTACTTAACCAATTCAAAATAACCAGCTGTAGGATTCCATTTTGTCCAATGGAGAATACTTTTTTACCTTAACCAGTTAGGCTACTGCTTTCCTAGTATGGAATTATTTTCGTCTGTGATTGTAGTGTAAGAAAACTTTATTCTTAAGCTAACCAGACTATTTAAATGTATTCCTTTGCTGTAGACAGCATGGCTGGTGACACATGCGTTAATCCAAAGAGCCTCGTAATTCTATCATTCACGGATCGTATTCTCTCTGTGATGGAAATGTTTATATTATTTTAATTGTAATGGACGTCTTTATTACCTTTATGTATCTTCAGGGAAGACAACGTGCGACTGCTTACATTCCTAAATCTATTTCAAAACAGTTCAGATTTCAATCCGCGCTAAGCTAGCATATTCATCTTTCAGGGTCAAGATTGTATCCTTTTTCCCTTTCTTTCTTTGAATTTGTTTTCATTTGTTTTGTTGTAACTATAGAAATAACACAAATAGAGACACATATCTAGGACAATCTTAAGGAATTTGAAAGTTAATCCTCTGTTATAAAATATAAAAACTGGTTTATTGTATTGAATGAAAAATGTATTTAAAGAAAGGTTAAACAAAAAAGTCAGCTTAATGGAACGTAACGTTTTATATGTCTCACTGGATATCTTTCTTTTTTTCAAGTAATTGAGTTTCCTGTACATGTATTAGATTTATATATGTGGATTTTCACTCCGAGGTAAAATTACACAATTGATACATTTCTACAATTAAACATTAACTATTTATTTATAAAAGCGTACGTCGTACCGGATTCCCTTGCCGGACAGGTCAAGGATATCCTGGTGTATATATATGCGTATTTGGTGAATCGGAGATTTCGTGTGACTACATCTATTTCCACACGCATACCTAATACAATTCTGCCAAATTTGACCTCAGAGGATAGCCCAAATAGGATTTTAGTATGCATGCTGTGTTGGCTCTATGCTGAATTGTCCAAGGTCATTTCTTATAGAAAGAAGATTGATTTAAGATATTTCCAGACCAAATAACCATGACCTTCGGCAATCATGTGGCCTCAGCTCACACAATGAGACGATTGGGAACGTTGAATTCTTTAATTATTTGTCTGCCAGATGTATATAACTGTTTTAACCGTAACCTACATTCAGTTTACCTAGGAAGACGGCATACCGTAAGAAGTGCAAATATTTGCGGTGAAACCATTTCAACTGACCCCGATGTTGAATTCTTCACGCTGGCAATAATTCTAAAATCAATATGCATTATAACTTCCTCTTTATCAATATCTGGTTACGTATTGAAATACGTATTATTCACGACGGAATGTAATGCCATAATTTAATATCAACAAACATTGTTCAGAGTAAAATAAACCGCAAATGTTTGAATATATATACATTTAAGTATTTTCTCAAATATAAACCTGTGTTGCCTAGTCGGTAATATTTCATTGAAGTATTGAGTAACTTTCACGTAGAGATATAGTGAAGCTGCACGTTCTGAACGATGGTACATCTGGAGCGTATTCTAGCCAATAAGATCATGCCTGATCACATACGATCTTATATATTATTGAACAACATCTTGATGGCCAAACCAACGCAATAAGTTCATACAGGTGTACGTACAATGAAGTAGAAAATGGAGAAATGATATATGAACCTTGTGAGACAATAGTTACAAAAAGCATAAACTAGATATGCTACAAATAGAAATAAATTCGCGAACAAAACAATTTATTGTTTCAATTTATTTCATTGATTCAATTATTAAACATTTTGTTGACGAATGAATATGCCTTAAATATAAACGAGTAATGAATGTCATATTGACTGTTATGCTTTTGGCTAACAATTAACGCTAAAGAATAACATGAATACACGTATTACATTCAAACTGAGTAACGAGCGAAACAGACATCAATTTGTGAGGAAGATTAAGAAATGCGCGTGAGACTGAGCCTAAATACTTAGACAAGTGAAGCACATTTTAGACCTTGAACTTGAATTATACTCAATTTACTGTTGATGAGATTACCTGGTGTGTCAAATTTTTGTTTGTCAGCTGAACGCTTCGATACGTAAGATGGTTGACAAAAACACAAAGGAACACCATGTCCTGCCATTGTCACTGACATGCTGTGCAAGGAAATATTTCAAATGGGCTTTACATCGATTACGCCAGAATCAAGCTTCAAACATCATTGAATCACAGTGGTACTGTACCGTATGTTCAATGCAGATTGGTTAGCGTTAACAGATTTGGCTGCAGTTTACGAATGCATGATCGTCATAAGACAACTAATGAAGAACTCCTTGTTAAATTGGGGCGTTTCTGCTCTGCCCTCATATTAGAGAAACCGAGGACACGAAACTGATCTGCTTCTCCCAGTTTAACATGCTACCTCTCACCGCCTCTCTTCTTACCCACCCTAGCGGTAGAAATGTCCATGACCATGACAAAAAGACAGTTTCTGTTTCATTAATATGTAATTATTTAAATTAAATGAATTTGTGCTAAATGATTTGCAATTAATGTTTTTGTTGTTATTTTTTTACACCTTCGTAACATTATTTCTAAGTTTGCAGTTTAGTTTATTCCTTTGTGGGAATGTCTATTTTAGTGGTGTAAAGCCCTAAATGAATAAAAGTGACAATGGGTCGTAAACCATACAAATCAGAACAGTAAGATCCGCTGCCTGCATATTGTGACGGGTTCGAATGCAATGCTACCTTGTCCAAGTTTTGACATTAAATTTTAGTGGCATGGCACTTTAAATTCTGGATAAACCATTTCCTTATGAAATTAGCCGTTCTAAGGACACAAATGAATAAAGACAAACGATCATCTGAAAATTACTTTCCCCTTTAAATCCGGCCATATTTAGATAAGATATTTCCCTGTATATCTTATATCATTGATTCTAGTTACAGTATTTGCCTACTAAATTAAATGTTGTTGTAAAAACAGAAACAAAATGTACTGAAGTGTTTACAACGAACTATTTGGCATCAACAAATTCCATAGTATTATACAAATAATGACTAAATATCCCTCGTGAAAGATTCTAAATCCTAGGGGCCATATTGGCCTTCCTACCAGATTCTTGTTCTCGGAATTCTTTTGTAGCTTGTAGCGATTCCAACTTCTATTGTTCCGGCCGCTGATGCCTGCTAAATGAGGCTATTTTTGTCGCATACTCGGTGGGCAGGGAAAGATTTGGTGCTTTCAACTTGTGGTGTTAATATTAAACAAAACAGTACTAAAGTAAGTAGACCTCCTAGGGAAGATGAGGTCCACGTGAGGGCAATAGTGTGTTTTGGCTTCACAAAATATAACATTTGATTATTTTGGCTACAAACGTGTGTACAACATCACGCGATGCATTCATGAAGAAGAAAAACGCGGAAAATGAGAATAAAGTGATAAAATAAATATTATTGACAATTTTTTAATCAAAATATGCGATAAAATCTTGATCTAACCCTGTACATATCAGTGAAAGGATAACGTATCTAGACAGCGATAGAGCTTTTAATTTGGTCCTATATATTTCCTATCCTTGCCGTCTGAATGTCGTTATAAAACCACCGTATCAGGTCCTTTGGGGTATAAAAGAGTGGAGACGATTCGTCAGAAAGACACGTCCAATCGTTTTAATAGCTAAGGTATAAGAAAACCAGATAGCAATGACCTTCATACAACGATAGTGTTTGTTTTTACAAGTAAACAGATGCCTGGAAGAGTGGCATACCTCCCAGTGCAGTAGTTTATCGTAGGAGATGTATTGTGTACACACGTAAGCTCTGGAGAAGAAGACAATTGCAGTATCCACCTACCTATATAACAATTGCTCCTGACTCAATATATTCTACAATAAATTTTAGTTTAGAAACTGCATTTCTCTACCAATTCTAGGCCTCACTCACGGCGGAAATGATAAACCTGCTAAGAATTGATTAACATTTTTGGTTTCCCCACACTAGTGGGTAGGAACCTGGACGTCATTTTATTATTCAATCTTTTCAATAATGACCTCACATAACAATGCTTCGCGACATCGTCATCTTCATTTGGAACATCATGATCTATTACAATTGTTTCCCCACTGGAAAGAGGCAGTGTATTTTCCAAAATAAACGTTTGGGTCATCCAGGTGAAATGTGAACGTCATGGGAGAAACAGGTCCCGAAAATCGTGATGGTTGGTTATCCTGTTCATCTAACTCTCAATAGTTTTCATATTTTCATTTTGCAAAAGACACTCATAAACCTTGCGTTTTATACAATTTGAAAATTAAATATTGATAGTTAGATAAACATGATAACCAACCATTGCTTTTTGGAGACCGTCTTTGTAGCTTTACTGCTTCGTAATAATCTTGAAGATACGGTTGTTTATTTGTATTTTGGGTTTTGGATTTTAAGCCCTTGCAACTGCTAAACTCATATGAAAGCGATGTACACGAGCGATGAGACTACCTAAGGGCCCGCAATGCCAACTGTAAGTACCACAACGCTTAAATGTCAAAACACAGACAAGATAGCATACTACTCCACAGAGTCACATTATACTGACAAGGGGCTAGTCAGTGCTAACCGAAACCTATTCCGTGTGAAAGTCAAGTAAAGAGCAACACGTACTTTGTTCATGACATTGGTGTGTCTCTGATTGGGGACAGAGACCAGGGGACAGAGACCAACCTTCCTTGTATAGGCGAACCACCAGTACAAAGATTGCAATGGAGGTTTTGCTAAAGTAAGGCATTAGATAATATACAGGCTGCTCTGAAATCGATATACAAAACGCGTATAACATTATATCACAAATTTACCTCGATTGCTTACCTTGAAACAGTATTGTATTTCCAGAAAAATAAACAATACATACACATGAACTGTACTCTGTTCTCGGGTTTTACAACATTTCTGTAAACGTCTTCCTCAGTAGGAACGTCATCAACGTTAGACTTATTTTGGTATAAAGTATAGATGAATTTAACTTACGAAATAGAAAAAGCTTATAATATGTGTCATTGACAATGCCTTTATGTGACGTCATGTAATTTGAAAGTGTTAATTATGGACATCTCAAAGATACCATCGATAATAGATAATTCTCATATAGATTTTGAAGAAGAGATCATTTCAGTTTGAGTTGAAGTCGATTTATCTAATTGTTTAAGAACGGTAAAAATAATTAAAGTAATA
Organism: Chlamys rubida; assembly: GCA_032359455.1. Lineage (NCBI taxonomy): Eukaryota > Metazoa > Mollusca > Bivalvia > Pectinida > Pectinidae > Chlamys > Chlamys rubida. The sequence continues at coordinate 21,139 of JAUMHH010213302.1, read as the reverse complement.
GTTGTGCATTTTAGAGCTTTAGAGTAAAGGCGTATAGGACAACCAGAAACTGTACACTGTGACATTTTGCCCAGTCAAACTTTCGCCCTTCGCTCACGTATGGTGGCTGATTAGTGCCATATTCGCTTTTTCGTTTTTTCGAAATCAATTTTCGTCCAGTGGTAATTTCGCCCTTCACATTTAATTTCTATGCATATCATGTTATTTAAATAAACTCGCTGTAAATTCGCCCTCATCACGGAGGGCGAAAAAGGTGAAAATTAAACTTCAGTCAAACATTTCCGTACTGCTGTACTTATAAACGTTAGTGGTGTAGTAGTGGGATTCCGAGACTCTCAATTTTTATGAGGTAGTGGTAAAATGTATTCTTGCTACAAAACAGACATTAGATGTGGTTCCACATATCACTTATCTCCTGAGATAAACAGCAAATGATCAGGAACAATTACTACAATATAAACTGTTCAATATTCACGGACTTATACATTCTTAGAAGAAAGACATTCCAAACTTTTAATGACATTTGTCAAATCTTATTCAGAAGTGATTTTATTTCTAAAGAACTTAATACTTGTCTGTTTAATTATTCGTAAACACACTACGGAATCTAAAGACTTAATGGATCATCTTAGCTACACTCACAAACAATACGTTTTTCCAAGTTAATGAGTTGAATACTGAGAAATCCGTATCTTGTAAGCAAAACAACCATGTGAAAAAGATGAATTGTTTGCAAGCAGATGTAATTCAACATCGACGAGCATTTAGATAAACATGTTTAAGTAAGATAAAATGTATCAGTTGGAATTAAAAAATATAGGTTACCTAGTATAGAATCGTTCATTGTGAGTTCGGTAATTGCGCGTGAAAATTTACCGTCTAAACCCGCTGTATCCTTCGATTACCTTACTTCAGAGTGTAATGAACGAGAAGAAAGAAAGACTGGCATCTATTCGGATGCATTCCAAGTGCATCAACTGTAAATAATGTTATCGGAGGCAAAGTATTTACTATTGGTTGTAAGTCGGTGATCAGATACACAGGGTGTGTTTTGTCCTTGTTTGAACTAAAATATTTCACATCATTTTCACAACATTCTGTTATAAATATATTTGATTGGAAAACAGGCAAATCCGATATAAATCCTCTCCTGCTGAGGTTCATAATAGTAGCTGTTTGTAATTATCTCAGACGGGTTCGTATTTTTTTCAAACTTTGAAGTACGCTGACAATAGTGGGATAAGTACAACTACCTACTATAAACAGTCATTGTATCTGTTATTCGTCATCTATGCTATTTACCATTGTCAGTGCAAAGTAACATTATTTCGAAGGATTTGTAATGAAATGTTGTCCATTCTTCCTATAATGGTTTTAGTGTTCCGATTAAGAACCGTCTATATGCTAGGAACATAACACTTTACAATCACGCACGTATTGCATTATGACGTGATCTGCAGGAATAACATTTCTGTAAGTCACTCATTAATCTTTACCAACAACATCCATTCTTATCTTTTTAAGTATCAACACAAATATCCCAATATATCCAGTCATATTCACTGACAACAGTTACTTCCAATAATATGAACTCACATTGAATTGATGTGTTGCTTTGGATAATATGCATACAAATGGGTGATATATTTGATAACAAATATCCTCAACGCAGTATTGACTATACTCTTAGCAAATCTTGAATAACGATTCCTGTACTTCAGTACCAGTTTTCTTGCAATGAACGCAAATGATAATAAGACTCATTTCCATAGATCCTTCTATCAGGTTTTTATCCTTATTTAGAAACGTTCAAGACAACTCTAATAATACCTTTTTATTTTTAGTATTGTCTGTTGGAATGTTTCTTTGTTTCGATGGAGTTTTTTATGGAAAGTGCATAATGGTTTGTGTGCAATAATATAGCCGTTAAAATAAAAAAATGTTTTATCACCTTTTACTTGCCTAGTCTTGAAGTCATGTTCTCATGCTTGCATGCTATCTGCTTAGACATTTAGCATATAGTCAAATTGTTCGGTATGACACACGTGAAAATATCTCTAACTAGCGCATTATCCGTTACCATTAAGGAGAGCGCTATTACCTAAAATGACATAAATCATAAATATCCGGCAATTTTTTTTTTATTTATTATTCATTCTGTAGGAGATCAATATCAACATTTTAACGTCTCTGTAACTAAATATAGTTTGACGGGTCGTTAAACCCTTTTTGGCCCAAAAGTGAACGTGTATGTCATCAATAAGATAGGACTTTTTCTTATAAATCTATAAAAGCCTATTGTTATAATGCATAATACAATGAGTCTATTTATAGAGCAAGAAATGTTTCTAACGAATAATAACTTCATTTTTCTTTTATTCAATTTAGTTAATTTACAGCGTTTATAAACGAAAAAGTGCTTTAGTGGGTATCCCTTTTGAAATAATTAAATTAAACTACTGTAAAATCACTCGTTTTCGTGGGATTTTTATTTTTTTTATTTATTGTGTTACCATCTACGAATTCATAGGTCCACGAAGTAATTACAGGTTAGACGTATAGCAATTCTCCGTTTGAATGGGTAATCGTTAATCAACGAATCCATATACCAACGAAATGGTCATTGTCGGAAAACCACGAAAGTTGGGACCCAATACAAATATACTATGACTCGATGGTGTGTCATGCTGTCTTGTTCAGGTAAGGACAGTTCAGTCTTATGACACTATAAAGTGTTTATTGATTGACCCAGTCATCTGTGATACGAAACCCCGGACAACACTATTATAAATGAGGCTATGACATTGTTTTATGACCGAAACATTTGCTTTTTCAAACGTATCAGTCGCCTTAAGATTTTGTTGCGGATAACTTGTTCTACCTCATGCATGAAAATCAATATCCAAAGCTTTCTACCAGACTTTTAATTTTTAAATCACTTCACATTTTGTGTATTTCTTGCTTTTGATATAATCTGAGAGTTTCGTAAACCTTACAAATAAAAAGTCGGCATGTTTGTGATAATAATATTTAAATGTTCTCAATTGAGGGTCACAGAGTCAAGGGACACTAATCTGTAAATGTCAAAAGCCAACAAGAAGTGTTCAAAACAATACAAAGGCTTAAACAGGTTCGAGAAACGATAGTCCTGCTTTATTAAACTGCATGTTATCGTAACGTGCGACCAATAGGGGTCCCCTAGCAGAATCAGGGGCTTTCCTCGGTGTTTTTGTTTAGGGGTTATTAAGGAGACCAAAACTGATGGGACTTTAGATGCACTCAGTTCGTCCGTCCGAGAAATTTCCGGGGCATATCTTCTACATACTTTCACCTTGAGTAACAAGGTTTCGCATGCAAGTCTATCTAGGGTTGATGGGAGTACAGCTCGGTAAATAAAGGAATCGTAACCGTCAGGGGACTCTGGATTATGTTTCAATAATTTGCCATGATTATTATAATTTCTCAATTCATATAAAAAAAAATGGAGTTATTAAATTAATGTACGCTGGAAAAGTCATAGATCATTTACCTGAGAAGTGAAACCTCAAGGTCTTATCATCAATATATCGTCAGTTAACGCTGCTAGAATAATACTCACGGGATGATATTGCTCTGAACTTTGATATTTTCTCTTCAAGCCTCATATCTAACAGACTTATGCTTTGGAGAAGGCGTGTTGAAAACTATAAAATTGTTGAAAGCGTATCTTTTACAATGAAATGGACAGTTATTTCTACAAGATGTCATTTTCTTCATGGTCATTACATGTTCTGAAACCAAGTATATTTTGAGCAGGAATAGTTGCTAGAGGGATATCATTTGGATTTCAAAATCAATGAAATATGATTGTGCCAATGCAAGTTAAGTTTGCCTTTTATGACTGTTTTTCGACATTGATCATCCCAAACGCCTACTCAGAAATATAAGAACAATAAACTGCAAGGTTATGTGTTGCAAATTTTACTATGTTCATTTCCCCCTTTTATCCTATATTTATTTTATTGCAAAGAAGACATAATGTTTATTAAATTAAAAATGTGTTCAAATGTATCCACATTTATTTGGAGTCAATTTGTTGTACATAATAAAAGAAATTGATCTGCGTATATTATGTTGGTCAAAACGATTGACATAAAATCATACAGAACCGCTTCTAACGTGACTGCCTCCGGGTGCAGATACATAAGGTGCTAGACATCATACCCAGAATTATATTTGTCTGTCTACTTCAACACCTGTAGTCTCATTAGAGGCCTTGTAGACCTAAAATCATAAACTACAAAAATATTAAGATCTATTTACGGCTCTGTACAAGAAAACATAGTAATAAAGACCACAGGCCTCTCCTTATTCTGATACAAACCATATTAAATATTCATCTGTGATTCTGAAGAATGCCTTATCAAATCAGCTGAGTAATCATACACTGTTTTTTAACCTTTAGGGATATGATTTATAAAAGATGATAGTGGATCAAACTACGACAGATTTCGTCCCCCTTCTACTGAGAGGGTAGTGTCCTTCGTCCGTCTGTCTGCCAGTCCGTCCGACGCGTTGTCCAAAGCGTATCTCCCACATCAGTTCAGTTGGTATGCTGCTACAATGTATATATTTGGAAGGCCATGTGTCATGTAAAACAAGTTCTGTGACCTTTTTGTTTTTACCTTTGACCTTTATTAAAAGTGCAATATACGTGAGATACCACTTGTCCAGGGCTTTTCTCCCACATTATTTCACCTGCATTCATCAACGTTGGTATGCTGATAAATCATGAAAAGGCTGTGTGTCACATGAGCCGGTTATGATCATAACTTCCACCGCGTCTCTATTGAATTGAGTCCAAATTTTAACCGCTAGTGATATTGGTAACTTGTTACAATCTTGTTGCATATAGTCTAAATATTAATGTTTCATTTCATGTTATATAAATAAATTGGTATACACTGTATACATTCTGGAAACCATCCATTACTTCTCGAATTATGATTATAAACTATGGCCAAAATAATTTTGAAGTAAAACATTAGTGAATATCGATGATATTGTAAAATGTGGCTATATGCTTGAACTTCAATGAGAGTTTGTTTTCATATGTCTAATGCAAACGTGTAACATCAATGACATTAATTTAAAAAACAAATCTTCTTTTCTTTGTTTTGTTTCTGTGGATTTTTTTCTGTCATATTCTTCTTTCCTTACATTTTGCTTCAATATTTTTAAAAAGGATATAATAGCGCATGGCATAGATACATTTATATAAAATTGTATTATAGTAGATTCTTCATGAAATAATAGTAAACAACGCGTGCACTTAGGATTAAGGCCCTGCATACATTGTATATCCCTTCAACGATAAGTGATAGAATTAATATCCAGACATCGCCACCGTAAAATAGACGACTTCTGTACTAAAGTACCATTTAGTTTCTAGTGTATACAGACGATAGTTAAAACCACTTCCATGGCCTCTGCTATTAGGCTATATTTCCTGTAACTAGGAACGTTCAAGACAACACTAATTATACCTAAGTCTATCGGAATGTCTCCTTTCTTATATAAAACTATTTAAGGAAAATGCTTTTTTTCCTTACGAGATTAAGCAATTCAATTATATAACCACTATAGTATTATGGGTTATATCACTTTAAACATGTCTGAATTAGTTGTCATAAATAGTACAAACGTGTACTTATGTTTGCGTGGTACCTTCGTTTTGGAAAGACATTTGATCAGAAATGTTGCTGCAAGTACTATGCAATTATAGTCAACTTGCCCTATAAAGCACATCGGCTTAAGATCTACACACACGAAGAAAACCGAATTACACCTACTAGTGCATTACATAATCAATTTATTTAGTGTATATCCTATTAAGACATGGTTATTTTCAATTACCGATATTTCCAAGCATCTCTATTTATTCGGAACGAGAATCATTGTTTATTATACGTTCTGTGTAAGGGCGTTAACTATATTTTATCGTTTCTGCTTCGCATCGTAGTCCCAAGGGATCATGAGACGCTTTAAAACGTGTATCAACATCACAATTTTCAATAAAAAATAATCACCCATGGAAACTTGTTGAATTGTATTGAAAATAACTGCAATATACTCGGATATGAAGGTTCTAGCATGAGTGATATTTTCTTATCATAATGATTTAATTCGAAACAGGTAATTTTGAAGTTTCAGTGAAAATTCGTTATCATTTTAAAACTTATAACTTATTGAACCCGGGTTGTGTCAACCTGATACACATGAGCCCTTCATATATATACATATATTCATATTTTCACCGAAGTTTCTCAATAAGCAATATCATAAGAAATTGCATCCATAGGGCTGTGAACGCAATGGGATCAACGTCATTTTGAGATTTCTCCTCTCGCTTCGTTTAACATGAGACAACCGTTAGAAGCAAACATTTTGGTGGCGTCAGACTGTTCCAGGAATCTTGTTTGCACTGATGACACAGACACTTCAATATGAAAAAATATAGGGAGATATCTGTTTTTATGTGAATAATATATAACAGATTTCGAATATAAAGGATTGAACGGCATTTATTTAACCGATTGACGTGTATACCAGCATGCAATTGAAACATTGCCGTTCAATCCTTTCTAATACAAAGTGTACCTCGATATAATGCCACTCGTTTTATTTGTCACCTCAACTACCGCCATCAAATATCATGGTCCTTTTGTTCCTTCTCCAAAATCTATTTGAACATTTTCCCTCAATGGATCGCCAATGTTCTTTATAATGCCAACATTTCTCTGGACAAGTTGTGGCAGTATAACGAGGTGTTATTCTATAGATGGAGATATATGACTATGACGTCGCTGTTTCCGAAATGAATTTGAGATTGCTAGTAACACAGCTTTGTTTGCGTATTATCGCTTATTTATATGACAATTTGAGAGTTCGATAAGCTACCATTTAGGTACAGCAGATCAGTTTTAATCTATTCTTTGTCCTCAAAGCAATGGACAAAGACGGACCCAGCGGCAATGTTACGACGACATGACATCCAACCGTATTAGAAAGCAAGCAAGCAATGAATCCTCTGTCTTATTGACTCTTACGAAAGTGATGCCGTGGCCGAGCAGTTAGTAATGCTTTTATAATATAGCTGGTTTTATACCAAAGCTTCGTGTTTCGTCACTGATAAACGATGAACTAAATATAGTAACTCTTTACAAATATGAATCTTACCGTGAGGTATTACAAAATCTAACGTTTGCCATTGGTCACCTTTGACCTCAGATATTTCTCATCCTGCACCACTGGGAAAACTACGCACACGAGTACAAACGCGCAATAGAACGCTCCACGCAACGAACCCTTTAAAATCCAAAGTAATTAACTTTATTTTCGTAATTGTTTCCGATAAAATATGCATTAATTGTGAAATAAAAATGATTTGGTGAGGAAAATGTTCTTTTAACTGTAATCGTTATACAAATTATATTATTGTTCGCTAAAAAGCCAAAGGTCATGAATAACGTTCCCTTCCAGAAACCTCGCAACTCTCGAACTTAATGCGCTCAGATAGTCTGTTAACGCCAGTGAGGGTTCCTCCTGGAATAATACGGCTCCTAAACTTGGCCATTTTCTCTTTATGCCCATGATCCAACATTTAGCAAAGTTCAGCTTGATTCTGTCGATACCTGTTATTGGATAATGCGTTTTCAAAGCTGTCAAGGTATAGAGACAGTCCCTTTACAATAGGATGGACAGTTTACTTTTATATTATTTCATGTTCTTCATCATTTGACACGCTTCGAATCGACGCAGATTTTGTACAAAGGCATATTTTAAAAGTCTACATGCTTTACTTTGGATCCCACAATCCTAAAATCAAATTTATAAGAGCGTGCCATGTGATAATTTCTCTCTTATAACCGTTTTATAGGCCTGTTTGTTTCCTAAAGCCTTTTTATGTTAAAAGAAGAAGAAGAAGAAGAAGAAGTAGAAGAAGGAGAAGAAGAAGGAGAAGAAGAAGAAAGAAGAAGAAGAAGAAGAAGAAGAGAAGGAAAAGCAATCTCAAGATCGATCTAATCTTAAGGTCACTAAGTTTAAAGGTTTGTTGTCAAAGTGTTCCAAAGAGGTATGTATACATACAGTCGATTGCACAGCGCGCCAATATAACCGTGCGCACGCTATTATCGCAATTATTCGTCGAACATAAACCGCACAACGAGTAACGTTGTGTCATCCCACATCTGTATCATTTTACTCTATCAAAATGTATTGAAAACAGAATAAATTAAAATTCTTGCATTTGGTTCTTATTTGTGTTTAATAAACTGGCTAACTTCTTTTATGGAATACGTTATGGTTGTGTGGTTTGTGGCTATCGTTGTTCAGAACTATCGTTTAACGTGACTACATCCGGGTGCTGTGTTAATCGGTACTAGACATCTTACCAAAGACTACAATTTACTGCCACATGAGCACCTGTCGTCTCGCTAAAGACTGTTGACAGTTAAATCACATAATTAAAAAGATTACAACACAGTGTACTTACTTTGAGGAGAGTATCAGCGCTTTTGCCATTCATGTGAGGAATATATGACAGTGCCTCACATTTCGATCGAATGTACCGATTTAAGACAGACTCGAGACAAATAAAATGATGTGTCTGATAGGAAAACATTATAATTAATTTGTCAACAACTTTCGACTATCAACGTGAAATTGGTCTTTTTAACAAATTTGAAATTTAAAATTAAAAAACAATACTTGTTCCACCATTATGGTTCCTTTAATATAGGACAACTTTTAAGTGAACTTGTTTGTTGTTGTCAGTCCAGAGATGACTTTATACCTTTGCTTGGGTTAAGCAAGTAACTAGCTAACACGCACTAACAACCCAAAATGAGATTTTGTTTGAAAAAATTGCCTAAAAAGGCAAGGAATTTCTAGGCAATACATAGTACCCCACCGGTAATGATTTATATATTTAACAAACAGTACACTTATGTCAGGAAGCATAAGTCAAAGTGAATTTATAGTGACCTACTTCTTGCAATCAACTATCCCAAGATGTCCTTGTACACCAAATCTGGCTACTCCAGGTGAAATAGTATAGAATATCAGGCCCTGACAAATCTTCAAAAGCGAACTTCAAAGGTCTAGTCATATGTCACAGTGACCTAATTAGTGAACTCTGCAATCCGTCATCACAAGACGTTATTGTACAACGAATCTGGTCACTCCAGGTCAAAAAGAACAGAAGATATGCCCCGGACAAACTTTTTCAAAAGTTAAGGTCAAGTCATAGGTCACAGTGACCTAGCTCTTGCACTCTGCACTCCGCCATCCCAAGATGTCCTTGTACACCAAATCTGATTACTCCTGGTGAAATAGTATTGAAGATATGTCCCAGACAAACTTCTCGGACGGACGGACGGACGGACGAAAACCTATAGCCCCCCACCCCCAGGAACCGGTGGGGGACTAATAAATTAGGATCGAAATACCTAACAGTTCCCTTTCTAACCCGTGCAGGTTCAGGGAAAGAATAGACCTGCTGTAACCCACTGCATGATCGTAAAAGGCGACTAATGTGCTCCCCTGTGGTGGTTTCTTCATTACCTTCTATTTAGGGGACAAAGAAATCCAGAATAGACCTACTATATCTCACTGCATGTATATCGTAAAAAGGCGACTAAACAGGGGCCACATGCAGAATCAGGGGTTTCCTTCTGTGTCTTCAACGAAAGGAAAAATGGAAGAGAACAAAATTGATCTGCTGCATCGACTTGGGATCTTTATAGTTTTCTATATTTCCTCTCTTCTTTCTTTTCTTTCTACTTTTTGTTTCATATGGTGTCTCCATACGCACCCGACCTCATATGGCCCTTGCTGGTGTGTCTCCCTAGGCACCCATCATCATAGGACCCTTGCTGTTGTGTCTCCATACGCACCCGACCTCATATAACCCTTGCTGTTGCTAGGACGTTAAACCCTAAACAAACAAACAAAGTTCATTTTCTTTATTATGATAAATAACAGGTTTAATATACGTTTATAATGATGTTTATGCACGGCAGAGGAATATAAAATGAAACAACTATGGCACATCACCTTAAGATAAATGTTTAGCGTTTCATATACACCCTTCATAACCCTTCAAATAATTGTGTTATTATATCTTTATCATATAATGGCGTGTCTGATCTGATTATATTGATCACATGACAGGAAATGAAATGTTGCCCTCCGGCGATCGAGTTTTCCTGGTTAATTTCTCTTCTTGGAAGCATCTCTAGAAAAATATGCCAGGGGCGTCATACCGGAGTTCCGATTGACTGAAGCAGACGACAACTATGGCGCGTAAGTCTGATAATCTTTACTGATGCGTAAGTGTTCTATTTTGGTGTAGTAATATTTCCCTTTTGGTTAGGGCAAGACGATAACTTGTTTCCTCTCGATTAATCTTGCGAGGGCGAAATAATAATGATTGATCTCGAGTGAAAAAGAAAGGTCTTTCTCTTTAGCAGTCTATTAACTATATAGTCTTTTAAAAAACAAAGGAATATAAAAGACGACGGCTTTAGCACAGCGTCTTGAACCCCTGACAATATTTAACTTGAGTGAGATAGACAGAAAGAAAACAATTAGGAATTTATCTGAGATCAAATTTGTTCAACATATTTATAGTTAGAATATCTTTGCAAAACAACAGACAAAAGGAAAACCAACAAAAGTATAACTTACAAGTTCTCCAAGTAACTGTTCTCTTAAACATCTTACTACCTTCGATCATAATACGCACATATAGTTTACATGTATTACGTCATAAAACGGTTTTTCAAGAAAATGATTTTATCTTTGTTAGTTCGTATTTATTCCCCGTTCTAACACATATCAGTATTTAGCTAGAATCTTTTGGAACTTGTTATAAAGGAGAGCTGACGAATCTGTTGAAAGCGTCTACATCACTTTACAATAATAAGAATAGATTAACGCTACAAAACGTCTATTCTTCATCGTAAACATGCTTTAAAACTATGTAAGTGTTGAACAAGGGTAGTTTAAAGGTCTATACAGGATACAGTTGGGATCTTAAAATCAATTGAATAAGAACTTTCCATTTGAAACTTTGTCGCAAATAGCCGTTGAGACGAAGATGATTCTTTTACGCTTGAGAAATGTTACAATAACAGGTGTCAAGGTCATGCTAATGCCGAAATCACTATATATGTATGTCTCTTTATACGTATTGCATAGACGATAGAGTAAAATCAATCATAATTATCTTCACTTTGATTCATGCTTGTATATGGTCAATAAATCAATATATTTTTTTATGAGAATTTGTTGTATTTTATGTCAATCTTATTGTTCATGGCAGCCTTAAAAGTGACTTCCTCCGGGTGCTGCTAAAAATGTGCCAGACATCTTACCACGGAATACCATTCACAGTCTACTTCAACACCTGTCGTCTCGCTAGAGGCCATGTAGACAATAAAATCACATACTTCAGAAGATTACAACCCAATGTGCGGCTCTGTACGAGAACCGAAAGTAATAAAATCTATCTACAAACCTAACATTCCTCTGTTGTGTTCTGATAAATAGCCGTTTCAATAGTTTTTATGTAATTCGGCGAAATATTTTGTCAAAATGACAAATATCAGTACAACTGTTTAGAACACTTGTCAACAAAATGTACATGTACATGCAACAAAAATATTATATTTTCTTAAAAGTAATGTTTCCGTGCATGATGGACTTTTCTGTACCTTCTCAATGTATGGTTATAGTTCTGTATCTAGGAGTTTCTGATTGTTATCTATTGTCCTTAATCTGAGTCCAGCTTTGAAAAACGTATCATTTAATTATGTCTCAAAACGGGAAAATGTCGTGTTTTATGATTGCTTTTGTTATATATCATATACAAATTGAATTTAATATTATCAATTATATTTCGTTTTTCTACTATTTAAAACCCCGATATCAAAGAAATTGAAATCGCAAATAGGGTAAAGCATAACCAGGGCAATGAAATATAAATTCATTATACAGAACAGTTAATGACGAACAATACATTCATACATATTTTAGTATTTTATTTTATTTATTTTGTTATTTGTATTTTTCTTCGTTATGCACTAAAGATGGGTTCCTAAATATTTTCAAACTTTCATTGATAGAATCAAACGACAAAATTATATTTCTTGCAATGCTAAAAATCAATTCGTTCTCGACTGAACAGAATTGGAGTTATTAACAAACACGATATACATGTACCTATGGCTGTCTAAACATCCGTATACTTCAAATAATATTTAGGGAACTTTTGAATAATCATGTATTGTTTGCGAGGCTATCATTGTATACAAATTAAATGTATGCTAGCACGGAATAGGAAATACATAAATACAAATATGTAATTAAACAAATTCTAAGTAGCAATTTTCAGATATGAATATTATATGCAGTTATGAGGTAATTATTGTTTTTAACATTGAATGATAAAAATGTGAGACATATGATGTTCCTTTCCTATGATATCTAGAAAATAATGAAATTTGTATTCAATCTCATTTAAGCCTCAATAATATTTCTAACGTTTTATCTCAGAAAACTACATTTGCATTAGGGTGGGTACTTAAGAAATTAAATTATCATAATTGATCAAAATTGATGTAATATTAATAACCAAGTTAATTGACAGACAATCTGAAACGTCGATCTTGGTGTATTCTAGTGATTGATCAGCCCTGCATGCCTCAGCCTACGACCTAAAAATGTACGTATATATTGTTAAATTACTCATTCTAAAAATGATTTAAGAAATCAAATTGCAATATTAAAAATGAGTTCTTATATTATGTCCCAGCGTGCACGAGTGAATTGTCCTTACACTTATGTTTCACATGGGCTTTAGCCCGAACATAGTATATCCGGTCGTGCAATAAACAAGTGTCATCTGAGAGTCAGATGAACATGAACATGTATGTGTGGTTTTGCTTTTACTACAAACCTATAATATATATTTATATATAAATAATACTTTTTTGCAAAACCTTACTCAGCATGACCCCCATATGAATGTTCGATATGACTACCAAAATATTGAGCCAAACAGCAAAGGTGTACAAAAAGACGTCGAGAACGGGAAAATGACGTCACGTTATAATAATGATATAAGTGCTCAATGTTTTGGAATCCATTCTTGTTTGAATTTGTTGATTTGATCAAATGACAAAAAACGACGAGTTCCAGCCAACTCAGTTTTGGCTGCTGTAATACTTACACATCTTTATTATCACAGGACTTTGTATTGCATGGTCTGAAAAGTGACTATATCACTATAGTGATATCTCAACAGGTACATACATGTATGTACCAAAGCATTTTACGTGCTGTTATTTTATCGTGCTCGGTTGTGACAAGAGGACCTTTAATGTTCTCTAGGAGAGGTCACAATGTACTTGTTAAAACTCAGATAATAGATCAGTGTCGAACACAACTAGATAGGGAATATATTTGCCAATATCGTCGCATATATCTTAAAGGGCATTCACAATGTATTTAAATTCCAGAGGGATTTGGTCTGCAAGTTGAACTTGCCCATAACAATCCATTACATTAAAAACAACTGACATTAATTACAAAAGTACTTTCAGAACAAGATCGCAAATAATTTGTTATTCTCGTAATTGCGGGTCAGGGTATTAATTACTACTGGTATCATAATTCAAATCGATTTGTAATTAACGGCAGCGTTTGAATCTGTCTTTAAAGGGAGCACCTGCAAGTGAAATGTCTCAGTTTAAGAAATACAAGAAAACAGCTGCATTGCCAACAACCTGAGGACATAAAATTACTGGGAATCATTTATAATTAGAGACAATTTATTGTCGCGTTTTTATGTGATTAATTATAAAAAACGGATTTAATGATTTTATGAATATTCATAGATTAACGTTTACTCGTAATTATTTGAATGTTTGGATTGGTTTGGTTTGTGCTATGCGTCCTGTTAATCATGGTAATTTAAGGACGAGTTAGATTTTGGAAGTGGATGAAAACCGGAGTACCCCGAGAAAAAAAAAAACCTGCGACCAGTACATGTTCCTGGCGATTACCCCAAGTAAGCCGCGAACCTGCGACCAAGAGTGTGATGTCTAGTGATCGTAGACGGTCAGACGCATCAACCACTTGGCCATCATAGCCTCTCCTATTGGAATGTAACCCACAAGTCAAGGGAAGAGTGCAGATAAATTTCAGAGTGGTACATTTTTATGTGAACGGAAATAATGCCTATTTTAACGAATAGCAACGTAATTTTTCTATTCATTTTCATTTGTTAGGCAACAAGGACCATGTTGGTGGATTTAGGTTTTAGGACAAGCGCATAGTGTTGTGTTTAAAAATCAAGTGTGAATCTTACAAACCGGATGTAGTCAACAAACCCTAACATTTCGATCTCAAGACGACAATTACCTTCATTTTCTGCACATGCGCTACCAGTTCTCATGGGAATTTTGTGTCCCATACGACCGCGTCACCGGAAACGTCGGTCGTCATTCACCATGCAACCACGTTAGGAGTAAAACCAGTTGAAACTGACTTGCAATTGATTCTACTTAAGTTCGTTAATTGTGCTGTAACTGTTTAATTAATCAATGTAAATCACAAAAACTGTTCAATTAATCAATGTTAACTGATCATGAACTAATGGAGAGTTAATGTATTATCCATTTAACCATATCTCTATTTCTTGGTACAAAATGTGCAGTATAACACTGTCTATTTGTTATATTCGGACTAAACTTTATGAATATATTTTAATGTCATTGGGAATGGCTTGCTAATAAAGGAAGCTATAGTAGTAATCTCTGTCATATGAGGACATTGACATGATTGTGACGTCATGTTACATTAATGAAAATTAGATACAAACGCCAACAAGGAACAACTGCTCCCAAAATAAAATGATGTACAAAATGTACATTTAAATGAAAAGACTGAACAGAAAAGATGTTTAATTAATATTGTCAAAAAAAATAATAGAAACCACAGTTATGAATTACTGTGGTGAAAATCGCTAATATGAAAATGAAAGTTTTCCCCACCATTCACAATTGTCTCCAGTTTAATCTATTCAAGCTATTTCTGTCATTTCCTTGGGAAAATTTTACTGTCATCCCTTAACATGCGGTAAAACGATGACGTTACGAGAACAATAAGAACTGACTTTTTATCCCCTTTTGACGGGAGCAGTCACATGTACATCATAAACATGTCTTAAATGCTGCTAATCATTATTATCTTTGGAGAGTATACAAACGAACTAACCATCGGATGAGATTCTTGAATGGCCATTCCAGCATGAAGCAAGCCTCGGATTCAAAACAATATTCAACAGTATTAGTCCTTGAGTAAATAGTTGTATCGATCGCTAACTGGTGCTTATTTGTTTCACTGGGAAAGATCAGCTTGTCACCCCATGAGAGGCGAAAACCCAATACAGAATAACACGTGCTTTAATTTATTGTGACGTCATTGAGAGTGAATGGCGAATATTCATATAAAAATGTGTTTTTAAACAATAATGATTAAAGTTGGTTGAATTGTGACTGAATCAATAGCATGGAAGACATTTATAATATTCTACCTTTAGGGTCAAACAGTGCAATTTCCAACCATCTTGGGAATTGTTTGGGTACCTTCGGCAGAGCATTGGGCTGGACAAGCAATCAGATCACCCCTTGGGTTTGATATTTCTCTGTCACACCCTCAGGTAAGCACTATTCTTTTAAACCTATCCTGACGTTAGGGGAAGGTTCTTTAAGTCTCCACGTTAACATCCTATATGTAAGAATGTTAATCGGAGATATATTTTTACAAAAATGACTTTGAAATCAATACCATGCACAGTATTTAAGACATGTGCAGGCACAGGGAAACAATAGATCTGCTCTATCCAACTGCATGTCGTAGAGGATGACTAATGTTCCCCCTACAGAATCGTAGCTTTTCTTCCTTGTTGTTTACTTTGAGGACATTTAGGTAACCAAACTTGCTCTGTTGCCTAAATTGCAATACTTCTGACCCCCATCTTTTCTTTTGTAACATTCCTACAAAGTAAAGACGTGTGAACATACATCTTGAACAGTACAAGTACTGATAACTAGAAATACTACGCGAGATAGCATATATTCAATAAATTGTGTAAAAATGCAACTTCTTTCATTTTTATTTTCCCACTCCTATTATGTTTTGTATGCATTCAAATTACAACGTAACTAGACCTGATATATGTGTTAAGTGTTTATACGAAAACATGCACACCCAGAATCATAACAAACTTAGTATTCGTTAAAAAATGGTCGAGAGAGTTATCAGCTGTTTTTTTAAAAACTTTGATGTAATTTAAAAAAAAAAAAAAAAAAAATACTAACAGCCAATTTTTGTGTGAACATTTTATTACAATTATGTTTTGAGGATTCATGTATTGACCTTTGGCGAGAATTAACATGAACAAAAAAATCAGAGGGCAAAGTGTTAGTGATGAGGTATACACCAAAAACGCACCGAGAACAAACATGAACGTCTGTAACATATAATCCAAATTATAATTTAACCATAAGTAAAGACTGAAATCAACATGTTGTGGTAGGAAAACACAGCACAACACTTGCGTGACACAATTAGTTGATTGTGCTTTTAATCAGTGGGGTCTCCTGGCCATTGACGGTCTGTCTGGTGGACGAGATATTCATGGTCATAGCAACATCCGTTGATTAGCGTCTGTCTATCGCTGTCGGTCGCCGGTCAAATTGTCATGTTAGCCAGTTTGTCCACTCAGTCTGCTATAATTACACAACCGCTTTGTAACTTGACTCCAAGTCACTGAAGGGTTGTGCAGTTCGAGGCGGTTGGTATAGCTTATAACGTATCTAGATGGACACCATTAGAGATGATTGCAATAGCGAGGAATAATACGTCTTTTCTATCATTCGTGAGCGTATATGACAACAATGTCGAGGGTAAGAAAGAGGTGGAATACATTTCTATCTTACATTCAATTCCACGTGCGTGACGTCACAATGGGATATCGTAGACGTGACATCACGACATGGAGAACATTCAAATGCAGGATGTGGCAATTGCAACGACTTTTTGTGGTTTCTGAGATGATTCTGATGATTGGAAAGAGAAATAAATACCTTTTCATGTCCAGTTGTATACAGTAGGGGGATTCCCTTTTGGGAGTTTCAATTGGTACACCCCTGGCAATGCAAGAGTCTTATATAACCTTTAGTGTTACATTATTTCGTAGCTTATTGCATAGCATATTGTGACGGATAGGACATTTTCCTGGTTATCATTTATATAATAGGGAAGACTGAGTTCTGTCCCCTGGCCGGGACATACCAAAGTTCTTGAAAATGTGAAGTTGTTATTCTCTGCTAAACGTTCAGTATTTAGGGTAATCTCAACAACGTGACTTGTTAACCTGTTGTCAGCACAACGTGGCTGGGTAGAGTACAGTGCTGAGTGGCTTACACTTAACAAACCCATTGAACCTAAACCAATAATTTCGAGACAAGAAACTTGAAGATGAATCCGTGGGGTAATATATATTTTATTTCTCTTATATTTATCATTCAGCCCTATTTCGTATATGCATTAAAAGTCACTGAACTTGGAATTGTTTATAGAGGAGGCACTGTAATCTTTCCTTAATTTCGTTTAAGATGTACATGTAAATGTATCGCGACTGGACAAGGTTCCACTGTTGATTTTCCCATTTATCTTTTTTAGTTCATAAACGATCCGCCAGGTATGGTTCTTTTCGAAATGATTCCTAGCAGGTAAATGTGTGGTATCTGTATAACCCGTTCGAATAATCTTCTATCATTGCACTGAACGGATAGTAAGTTGAAACGTTTGAAGCTTGTAAGTGGTTTATTGTATACTTTGACCATCTTTGCTGCCAAACATGTTTTAAGACAACACACATACTTTCCAAATTCTGTAAGTTTATTTGATGTCATTTTATTGTAAGTTGAAGCTGATTTAGCCATAATGACTTTGTTTTTTGTTTCAATCTATTCTAAAGTGTCCAGGTACATGTACCTTATTATGTATAATGACAAGTTTTAAAATACTACTTCACAGTTTTCTAATACGGATATTTACTGCTCCTGAAGTTGCTGTTTTCATGATTTGTAGTACGAAAGGTGATTCAGAACATATTACTACATTGCGAAATCGGTTGTTTTGAGTTTAATATAACGCTGATTTATTAGTAATAATCATTTAAGCGCAAAGAAAATAGATGCATAATCCGGAAGTGGGCAAGATAGGCTGCTAGCAGTTGTGACAAAAACCGCTTATCATCTTTTGTTTTGTCAGTGTATACATTGTACAAATTTGTATGTTGAGTAAAATAATGAAATTGTAACAATCTACAGCCGTTATCCTCTGCCCATGGAAATATATTTTATTTTGAACGTTTGTGAGGGAATACATCCATGTCTTGTAAGTTGATGATCAACGACGGAGAATGTCAGATATGACTAATTTGAACTAACGAAGTAGTTGTGACAAACATATTTAAATGGCACAAAGACGCTTCTCTTTTATCAAATATATATTTTCAAAATTGTGTTCAAATGTAAGATTTTATGAAAGATTTGTTTTGCAAGATTTTAATTGCAGAGCACCAGCAGAATGTGGTGTACGTTTTTTATCTTCGATTTGAAAGTGAATGTCCTTTGGCATCCGCATACAGATTTGCCGAAGCCCCTGGTGATGGATTTGTTCAAGTATTTTTATGTAAGATTTCTGTCAATCCATATAATATTCATTCGTAATTTAGTTTAGATGGAAAGAGTGATTGGTAGCGTCACAACAAGGCTTCACAGCCAGTTGCCATATCCGTTTATGACAATTTAAGAGTTTTTGAACATTTTTTTCTTTTACATGTAAGTATTTCCCATTTAGAAAGACGGTTGGTTAAGGAAAAATTATAAAACAGTTCAGTTTATTTTCCATAACGGGGATAACAGTACCATTAAGTGTTGGATTTAAGCGTCATGTACTTTTCATAGCTGAAAAATTGCATTTAGATTCGTTGTTTGCATATATAGTTGCAGCTTAGGAAAACATTTCCGCAATTGTGTTAATAGGTTTTCATATTTTGAACCTGTAACAAATATTAAAATGACCAACAAATCAAATGTTGATTTGAAGCCGATGGAGTAAAAGATGATGCTGCCTTGTGATACATTAAAATTGTATGCTCGGTAAAATCGGAAAAAGAAGGTCCAAACAGTAACTTCAAAAATGTCGTTCTGAAATGAAATGCGATATAAACAGTTGAAGATACATGTATATCTTCTTTAAGAATGTCTCGATAACATCGCGTCGTGACATATGTGATATGGAATTCAAAGAAAACAGTGGTAATGCGTTTCTTCTTTGCAAAGCATTCCTATTCAAACATTTCGAATCTCAACAAATGATATAGACGATGAACGAATAATTTGTTGAAGAAGAATTCTGCCATCCCTGTTTTCAAAGACATGTTTGATTGGTCAAAGTCCGCTGATGGGCATCTTATTATCGCATGGTAAAATCATTGCTGTTTCTTTGACGACTCGGGTACAAAATAAACTATCCAATCGAAGAATGAAAACACTAACTGACAGTTACTTTTTGACATGCATATCTGCATAAATTCTCGCTAATAATACTCGAAATTCTGTCGTGATATTAATATAAAATTGTGATTACAACATGCGAAAGACTTCACCGGCATATGTCATTATTTTTTTATATATATATTTTTCATTTTTGTTCGTGAATGTTTTGACCCGACGCTGACATACCGGTTTATATAACACTAAACTGTTTTGAAAACTATATTAACGATACAGGTGCCCTAAGAAGTCTATTAAACTGTAAACTTCAGTATTGAAATAAGCTAAATTTCCACAAAGACTTCGATTCTGTAACGAAGACGCTTTAATCCCCTCAGAATAATGTATTGATTGACTTAGGAGTGCATCCAGCAGTATAGAGGGGTTTCTTATGTGTCTTCAGCTGTGGTGATCAAAATTGATCTGGTGCTCCCCATTGTAACTCCTGGGACTTCTATTTTTCTTTTCGCTCTTACGTTATGTTTCTTTTCGTTAGTGTGTCATTAGGCACCCGTCTCCTAATGATTTAAGACGTAATCCTGTTGTTGAATCTCCAACAAAACAAAACAAGATTTCGTGTTATAACGTGTTTACATCAAGTGAAACCCTCTTGAGATTTGGCACGTGCGCTGTTAGAGACAAATGCAAAACGCTTTTGCATTGTTTTGACGAAGAAGGATAGATTTAATTAACAGCAGCGATTATTTTATGGTGGAATATATCACTTGGATTTGTAAACATGTTGCAAAAAATAAATGGCTCCCGCCTTTGACCTTTGTCACTTATTTGATCAAACATTCTCTCTTTCTCGTGATGTTATTATGTCATTACAACCTCACTACAGTAAATTGTTCCCTAATTAGACTGTGTATGAAGACAGGAATAAACGCATTACTCAAGAATGGAGAATTGGTGTAGAAGAGAAAAAAGAATAGATAATTGGAAAACGTATAGAGTTGCAATACAATGTTAATTGTTTACTGTTTCATATTTGCTTGTTTGTTTTTTTTCTTGTTTTCATAACATTCTGTTATCATTCATGATAAAAAGTTAAAGCACCTCACATGGGCTCAAGACCAATTCCTCACTATATCATTAATTTCTTTCATTAAATTTCAACTATGAAAACATACTCTTTGTGGCATATGATTTTCTCTTTGTGGCATATGATTTTAAGGACGTACTGTAAAAGTGAAAGTTTTCGCGGTGTGGAAGTGATCGCGTTTTACGCGTTGAGTAAATTAGAGCGAAATTATAAACACTCGAATATTTATTTAAATATAATACAGATTGTTACGATGGCCGACAAGAGCCTGACAAAAAGATATGAAAAAAGTGTACCATGAAATCAAGCGTTACACTTTTTTCATATCTTTTTGTACCACGGTACACTTTTATATGGTACACAAAGATATTAAAATTCAAATCTTTGTGTACCATGTAAAAGTGTACCATGGTACACA
>JAUMHH010213301.1:0-48883 GCA_032359455.1 Chlamys rubida | reverse complement strand
ATTTTCTCACACAAACCAATGACGTAACAATCAATACCTGCTCACAAGAAAAGATAACTCTGCAATACGCAAAGACGAAATTATGTGTACAAGCTCTTCCGAAAATCGGTTAGAAGTACATAAGTGGCTTACCGTTTTATATGATTGGTTACTAAGCTCCCGTTGGTTGATTTCAGTGCAAAGTGAATCTCATTGTTTTCGAATAAAAACTGCTCCCTGAAGATTGTCGATTATACTTGAGTGTTGTTGCACTGTATTAAACATAAATCTTCAGCTTTCATCACGCGTTAGGTGCTCTGAAATAACAAATATTTTTTTGTTTTATTTTGCAGACCGTTGACAATCGATACTTGTTGTGTCCGGCTGCAGTGACCATAAGTAATCTCAAGAAATTCCTGAGAATGAAATTCTCCCTGTCGGATACTTATCTTGTAAGCTATTGTGCAGAACGTTTCGAACAACTAAGTGCTGACGTAGTTATATAAATATATTTCACAACGGTGTAATGTTGTATTAATGATTAATGTAATAGGGTGTGTTCGTAGTTGATTGCAAAAGTTATTTTTCGTTATGAATTCAAAGCAAAGAGTCTCAGCCATTTGTACATTTACAGGGACCGGAAAGGCAGTTTCTTGTTAAATTTCTCTTACTCTATTTTCATATACTCCGTTTTAGGGAGTGAAAATTATTATTGACAGTAATGTTTTGGAGTGTTAACATAAATATAATGAACTATAACGCATTGAATAAGATCCCTGCTTCTTAAACAACAGGTCCATTGATAGCATATTCTTGTCGGGGACTGTTTTGTTATAGTAATATATAAATTAGTCATATATAACTGTTATGAAAGAAAATCCATGCCAAATAATGAAGTACAAATAGGAAGTCATCTTCAGTTTATATACAACACTGAGCGCTGGGGCCGTCTGCTTTAAACAATGAAATGCTAAATACCTTGTTCATATGAACACAATTATTACGAATTCAATATCAATAGGTTAAACACTATGAACTCTTTTAATTTGCAGATTGACCTTTATCACGAAGACGAGGTTTTACTCGACAGCTACAGTTTGGTGGATGTAGCGTACATATCAACGTGGAACGGGGTAAGGCATCATAAAATGGAACACTAAAATACTTATTTGTATAATTTGGCAACTACAGAAACAAATTTCAAGTTACGACTTGCCTTATCCTTTGTATTTCATGATAATGAAGATTATTACAATTCAAATACGTTCCAAATCAACCGCTGATAGGTACAATAAAATACTACACCTCTTGCAATACCTTTTTATAGCAAACAGCATCTTGTGTATATGGCGATTGGAGTAAGAACCCAGTAATTTGAAATGATTACCAAAATGTTGTTTTTTTTCTTTCCATCCTTTCTTCCTTCCCCAAACATTCGAAATATGACATCATCATTTTGTTCAACTTTCATTCGTGTGCCCGTCACACAACGATGCATTTTATTTGAAGATGCTTATTTGATTATTTATTCCAAAACTAAACAAAAATTGTCTTTGATTGATTAATATATATCATATATATCAAACAACAACAAGGAAAAGGCAATTCAGTTAAGCCATCCCCATGGATTTTAAAGTTACTTTTCCTCAAAAGTAAACATATTTATTTCAGTGGTGTATAGATCAGAGACTCTTGGTATTAAACTTTAGCTATATCCAGTCGCTTGTCAGAATTATGTATCAAGATTAACTAAGTACGAGAAATACTAGCTTAAGTGCATTTTCGGCATGCATTTGTGGAATTATAAAAAAAATCAGTAATACTGATGATTTAGTTAAAATGTTGACAAAGGTCAATTTTGGTTATACAAAACAATAAAACACAATAACATAGTGATATCCATGTCCAAGGAAACGCTATATAATATTATACAGGCTAAGCAGTGTATAAATCAAAAGAAACTATATAACAGTACATTGATTAAAGAAGCACTACGATAGACTTTTAATCAAAGGAACAACTACGACGGCATATTAATTAGAAAGAAGCTACACTGGATTGCATAAATCAAAGGGTATTGCAGTACTAAAACTTGTCGGAAAGATGGTCAATTTGACGTTATGCTAATACTGCATACAGCGTTCTTTATACGGTGGAATTCTTTTTGAGATTTTCGCAGTACCATGAATCTGTAAATTCAAAACGATAGCGAAAACACCTATGGTAAAGTTCCGTTATCAACCTTATAACCGCCCTATCTTGTATACGCATCTCCTATACTTTCTCTTGTTTGGGCGACGATCTCTTCACAAAAGCTTAAACCGACATTGTTGATAACAGTGTTTATGATAGTTTTGCAATCTAAATAAATTTCCCAAGCAGGTAAGCACCAAGGACATTTATTGGGTGAACTATTGTACATGTAGCACTACATACCAGAAAATATCGTAATCGAATATTAGACGTGCATCAATCCAATAAAATACGAGGGTTAGGTATAATGATTCTCTTTACTTTAGAACATACTGGAAAATGACACTGTCTATAAATGTTATATGACAAAGCCTATCCAATAAAGGGTTTTGTCGACCGTACGGTAACACTGCACGATATACATAGTTGTGTTGCGTATCAAATAAAGCGATCCATATAGGACTCGGGGAAAGACTGATATAGATCTAATCTTAAAGACCTTAGAAAAGGTGAGCTCACATTATTTTTTCAAGACACAATACGTTGTTTGAAGTCTACATATCTGTAAATATAAGCAAACATATCAGTTTAAGATAATGTGAATTCAAAGGCAAAACTAGACGAGAATAAAATATATTCCCTGACAGAACAAGCTTTATCTCTTCATGACTAAAATATGTTTACTTTTAATTGTCTTTATTGTGTAAAACTATTGTCTGTTGATGACAGAATTAACATGGACAAGCACTGATAAAGATAGATCTAGTCAGCTTGAGGTGCCATCATATATCTGTCGTTCTGATTTAATGTCGCGCTAAGCATGCACACATATATATCCATACAAAGCTATATTCCTGCTCGACCATCCCTAATGTCTTATCTCTGCTGAATTAATCACCGTCTTCGTCTAAAGCTGTCAGCATTTGTGGCAAAATTGGTATTGCGCTATACCTTAAACCGCACTGAGTTGTATCAGAAATCAATAATTTTCCTCTTTGAGTAGAAATGATAAATTGAATCTGTCAAGCGATCGCACTTATCTCCTTTTATCGTCTTTGATTGCAATTCGCCTTTATAAATTGCCTTTTTTTTCAAAAGCATATTATTGCCGATTCGATATAACCTCAAACCTATTTGATTGAATACAATATTGATAACTATGATTGAGTAACCCTGTGTGAATCTTGTTCTGCAGCAAGATGTCTTGAAACTGAGCTACGCGATCTATGAAAATCCAGCCAAGAGACTTAAGAGAACGAAATCCATTGATAACGTTCGTTGTAATAATGATGACTCCGGTATAGAGGACGGCAACCAGAGTTTCGAGTCTAGTCCCAGCACGGACACAAGCATGCTTAACGACAGTGGACAGGGCCTTGACTGTGACGTGAATAAGATAGAAGAGCTGAAACCCCCGGAGACCTCCACGGATAATGCTACGGAGGAAAATAATACAATAGACGAGCCGGATGTCTGTGAACAAGACGGCATTAATACAGTTAGTGACACAGAAACCACGTGTGATGAAAATAAAGAGCGTGTTCCGAATGAAAATCCTCCGCCATATTACGTGTGTTCTAACGACGCAACATTAACTTCCGTTAGCAATACGAATGACCGTACTTCCGGTAGTGGCGAATGTCCGGAAGCGGTGGAGTCTTTATTTAAGGACGAGGAGGATGTGGTTATCGATAAACTTGACGAGACAGTGAACAGAATTATAGCTGAGACAGACAATGAGTCTGATGTTGTGGATCATTCCGTAGAGAAAAAGACAATCGACACTAGGAGATTCTCTAACGCTTCAACAGAAACGGAATCGCATGATTCAAGTGTTTCTGTTCAAACGGACATGCAGTGTTGTAGTGATGCCCTTGGTCTGACGTTCAGTGTGGAACAAACACATACGTGTACGCAGACGCATGACAGTATTTCCGGTTCAAACGGAAGTTCTGCAGACGTGGGGATGCAGACCAACCCTATGTCTCCTGCGAAACAGTGCATTGTCCAGGACAAAGGCACTCAACATAACGGTTGTGAGTCCGAACGACCTGAAAAGGTCACGTGTTCAACACAGAAGTCTCATTCCAAAGCTGATGATAAAGGTAGCAAAGAATCGGAAAAGTCGTGCTCTGGTGTATGCAATGGTCATAGTGTTAAACCCAGGACTGAAAAGCTTGTTGTCAAACTCAGCAAAGAGAAGGATTCCGAATCTTACACGGCGACTATTTCATAAGGAAAATGAACACGAGCGTTGCTCCTGCAAATGCACGGCCTGATTAAGTAAGGCAGACATTAAAGGTGATATCATAACAGAAAGGAAAGCGATGGCTCTGATTATTTTCAATCATAGAATGGAAGAAATATATTAGATTGGTTGTCAAAAATGAAAATTATTATGGAAACCATGTGTTTTTTCTTTTCTAATATGACAAAACAAGAACTATTAATTTGCTCATCTACAGTTTCTGTTAGCGACAACTAAAATGTTTATGAAAGTAAATATTCACTGATGGTTTCGTGTTTGACTCAGATGATACATATTAACTCATTCACCCCTGCAAGTTCATAATGAACTGTTCCATCCTTTGAATTGAAAGAGTTCAAATGTTTCTTCAGCGGTAAATGAGTTAAACGTTGATATGGTGATATATATATATGTAAGTAAGAAGTGATATTTGTTGTGTTTCGGTCCTGCTAAAAGGAATAAATTGCAGACGTTTGATCTACTAGTATCTAGGCAACCAAACTGTTTAGTTTAGTACTTAAAATTACTCCTATGCACATCCTATCCTTGTTCTGAAACAGTTATATACACCTCTTATTCTTCATGCTATCTGTCTGGAGTTTCTTAGAATAAAACTGTCTCTGATAAGCACACATATATATGTCATTCTTCTTAGTCAATTAGGACTATTATGCATAACGAAAATGTGTTGCATAAATGCATTTTTTAATTGTTTGTGTGTATATGATACAAAACGGGATTTAATTTTTAAAGTGGAGTTACTTCCCCTACTTTCATGTCGTATTCAACGACCTATAGTTCCTCTATGTTTACTTTACAATCAATATTTCAAAATATGTAAAGAGATTGGCGTCTTTTGTACGTCATAGTCGTGTCATTTGTGGATAACTGAACCTTATATTAAATTAATTTGATCATCTATGGCTTCTGAAATACACAAACATCTTTAGATTTATTTCATTTTGTTTTCAATCAAAGGCCATCGCCTTTAACAAGATATCAGAAACTAAAAAAATAACCAATCAAAGTTTCGAATTTTCCCCTTTGTACGTGTATAACACTGGTTTGTGTTCTAGCTATTCTTTATTTCACCTTGTTAGTATGTATATTTGTACATAGTTCTATTGACATAACACTGTATATATTTTTCGATGATATTGATATTATGTGTCCAGTGAAATTAACTTTTAATAATATTACAAATCAAATTTCCAATATTACATCGAGAAAGCAATACTGTTAACTGTTATGTAACATTTATTGTTACAAATCGTGTCATTAAATTTACTCATTTTCTGAATTCTTGCATCACTAATTAGCTATCCTATACAACTTTTGATTGTTTAGATATGAAGTACATTCCTTTAAGACTCAGAATACAAAACTATATCATGTATTTATGTATAGGTTGCACCGAACATTTTATTCACAAAATGTTTATGAATTTATGACTTTTTTCTAACTTACGCTTTCATACAATAATCCCAGATAACATTTTCTTGAAAAATATCGTACTTTGAAACAAAGATTGCCATATTTGCACTCGATTTTATGAGAGAGAAAAATAGACCAAATGTTTTCATGAATATATCTCCAATTTTTGTCTTGATGAGCAATTGCATTTTTGAAAGATATATGTCAACGATTCACATTTCAACAATTCTAATTAAATGATTGCCCACCTAATAGCACATTGAATAACAAAAGTGAATTTTAAATTGAAGAAAACATTTAGCTCTGAAATTATTTCACATCCAATTTTCAACATTTTCCATAAGGTGAGCAGCAATTTTATAAGCAAAACGAATTCTAATGACATTAATATGGTATTGTCATTATTTTATTTTATTTTATGGGAAGGTGGGGGAGGGGGTACGGTTTCTATTCTACTAAGTTGTTCTTAGTTACAACCCGTGCATATAAGCGGTCTTTTAACGACCTATGAAAATATATATTATGCTACTGGTTGTGATGCGTATAAATGCGGTCCAGTGATAAAATATTCATGAAGATAGGTACCAAAATGATATAAAAGAAACAGAAATCATTTAGTATTGATGATATTTTGTTTTCATTTGTCAAATTTGGGGTTCATCACATTCATTTGAATATTGTATGCGTATTCATATAATAGGGCATTATAGGTTTAATGAATTCAATTTCCATTTGATCATATTTTCTTGAATGTCATTTAGGAATAGTCCCGAGCTGTTTTTCATAATTTTGTCATGGAATATTTGCAAAAGATTTTGTAAATAAGAATTAACTTAAATGTCAATAAACTAACATAACTTTGTGATCTATCCAATAAAAGCAACGCAAAATTATAACACTGAAATGTGTATGTAGCATAATCATAACATCTTTATTCTATCTGATGTGTTTTTGATATATATAAAAGTATAAAACAAATGTATACACACGATGAAATATTAAAAACTGTATCATTAGCAAGTTTATGTAATTTTGATACTTCAGTTCAAGCGAGTGGAAAACTAGTTGATCAGACAGATAGAAGATTTGGTACTTTCCTTTCACAGCCAACGGTAATATGTTTATCCACTTGTCCTTGTTATATTCGATCAAATTTAATTGTTTTATTCTTTTGGATTTTTGAACAACTGATCGGTCCTATATGAACGAAATTGCCGCATGATGTTGTAAAATTTACTGTCGTCGGCCTTCTACATCGACAAAATAAATTTCAAAATAGGTGCTTTCTGCATTTCTAAAGATTATTGTACAGAGTTCATATATAAATATCAGACCTGCCACTTCCTTCTACGTCCATAAAACGGTAACCTTGATCACTGATTTCTCTTTACTTCCGACTATCCAGAGTAAGGCAATTGTATACGCTAAGAGGTGCTAATAGATAGTCCTTTGGATTTTGTTGATATTTCAATTCCTAAGCAATCATGTTCTGTATATACCTACGTTTCTACAAATAGTTGTCTATGTATCTTTAAAATCATATCTATGAATAATCAACAATTATTTTTATAAGCTAAAGAACCACAAGAATAGGTTGCTGCGACTATTGGTCACCACAATAATTGTTTTTGAAAAGCTTGACCAGACGATATTATTCGATGAAGACACAAATCTTGTCTAAACTCATTGTTATTACATTTTGTTATCGACAACACGAACGTCTCAATCCTACACTCAAACAGCATAGAACAAGTATAACGACATCACTCATGGCAGCAGCATAGCAACATTGTAAATATCCGTGTTGTCCTTTGAGATGTACATCCGCGAAGTATAAAAAAACAGTGGTATCACATGATTTTGATAATTTCATTGCATCATTTCAGGGGGAAAACAACACTGTAAATTGTTACAGTGAAAATTGAGCATTGAGATACCCCATAATCAATGGGGCTCTCTTTCTTTCTTTTGCAAAAGGAACTGTTAAACATTAACATAAATGATCGCTCGTTTTCAGTATGGTATCATGGTATTGGTGGCATAAGCTTAAAATAAACAAAAAATAATCCATTTATATTGCAATGTACTAAATCACCAAAATTAAATCACACCTAATTTGTTTTTCGACATTCTCATTGGTTAATTCGTTGTCACGTGGAGGTTGGTGATTTGTTATATTAACTCAGTGTTACTATTTTAAGAAACAGCAGGTTAATATTGTCTTATGACATCACTTCCATTGTACTGTAAAAATACTCTATTTAAAATGCAACTACTTTCTCCTTTTAATTTTCATAAAACTGTTTGAGTTTAATGATGAAAATTCAATTTTGATATCTTATATAAAGATGAAGGACTTTTTTTTCGGTCAATATGTGGTTATCTGGACTTAAAAAGGTGATACTGACTTTCCGGGTTCAGCTAACTATATATTCACCTCAACAAACATCCATAATCGACAATTACTAAACAGTTCATTGTTTTAACAAGTAGCAGTAAAATGCATAGTGATTTTCGACCATTTTCAATGCAACATTATATAGTTGTCATTGCGAGATCCCATTTTTACAGTGCGAGCTCATCAAAGCGCTTCCAATGCCAGTGCCGTACATGGCAACACCCAATACAGCACAGTAACGTTAACTCCTTGTAGTCAAAAAGTGACACACAACTACAGTCAATATCTCACCTCTTTGCAATTAAACACAGCATATTGACATCAAATTACTACAATAAAAATCAACTTGTTGAAACCTAGTTATTATATTTAAACAAGCATAGAGATACGCAGTCATTACAATGCAAACACATTCCAACGCGATATCATTAAAGTGCAAATAAACAGTACCGCAACTCGAATTTTTTAATGCACAGATCAAAAGCAAATATACATTATTCTATTGCAATTCAAAAACAGCTTAGTGACACCCATCATTTTGATAGCCCAACATTGCAGTACATACATAGAACAGCGACCTCCCTGTCACTGAAAATCATTATGACATCGCATTATTGCTGTATGTACAGGCGATAGCGATGTCCTTCATTGTACAAACATTATGACAGCTCATTATTGCAGTACATACATGGCATTGCCACATCCTCCATTGTATAAATATTATGAAAGCCTAGCATTGCCATGCATGTCATAACGACATATCCTCATTGTAAAAATCATTAAAACATTAAGACAGTCCATTATTGCAGTACACCATGGCATAGCTACATCCTCCATTGTTTAAATATTACGACATCCCAGCATCGCCATGCTTGCCATAGCGACATATCCTCATTGTAGTGCGTTGTTTGTTCCATTAGTTTATTAGTTAGTTATGTACACAAATGTATATGAGTTATGTGCCACAGAAAAGTTGTTAGTTCCATTGACCATATAGTAGATATTTTGTTCACTGGTTATGATGGATAGGGTGACAAATTCACAGTAGTTTATTATGGCTTTTGTTAACTGTCAAATATCTCTGTTGTTTGTTTGTTTGTTTGTTGAATATTTTAGAATAAAAATTGATGAAAATTCAATAAAATTTCTTTATTTGTATTGACCATATGTTTTCCGACACACATTGACAGACAAATAAGAGAATACCTAACACCGTAGTTCAATTCACAATTGGCAAAATATTAAGATAAAATATGAACGAAGGAAAGAGTTGAATTGGGACCATTGAAAAAGCAGAAGGATGTTCCGAATGGAAGGATAAGTCTCTGCTTCATTGATTTCAACCGCCATGTTAATATAGGTAAAATCATGTCACATTTTCAAAGCGAGGACTATGATAGTGGAAACGAAACTAGACAGGCACACTTATGAACATAATTAAAAGCATCAACCTCAATATCACACAAGGTCATTGAACATTTCTTAATGAGATCATGACGGCGTCCATGAACGTTAATAATCTTTATCAACCTGCAATTATAATAAAAAAAAAAATTCACATAACAGAAAAGAAATGAGAAGATGCATAATTATATATTGATGAAGTTCAGTCCTGAGACTTTTCAAATTTCATAAGCTAAAACATGTTAAATTCTGAAATGTTAAGACCATTATAATTCACCGGATTACTTACATAATTATGTGCATGATTTGAAAGTAAGAAATTATCGTGACAGTTATTTTACAAAGCAGCTGTCCAGATATTACATAACAGTTGTAATATCGATCTATTACAGTGAGAACATATGTATATCCTTTATTTGAATAATTGACAACATTAATTGCTTGATGGCTACTGATGCTGAATCAAATACAGGATTTCGTAAAGCTAAACTCATAGCATTGACCTAATACACTTGCATAATTTGAATGTACTTTAAAAGAGTTGTTTACTGTGTGGCGCCCCTACATTTGCGAGATTGCATTTTCGTTATGTTTGCGACCTTATAAAATACGTGCAATACAATTTGTTCGAATTCGTTGTTCCTCTGATAGAGAGGTACGTATGACTGTTGACTCTGTTACAATGTAATGTGAAATCACAACGACTTTATTCCTGAGACAAAGAGCGAACGTTTGACACCCGTACTTTCACTCCCATCACCCTAAAAAGTGAAAACAGTTTTACTCGGATATACACTGTATTGTATAGCAGTTGAGACATATTTATGGGGCGAAGAGTCGTTAATTCTGATAACTTGGGATCGGATAGTAAGTGTACTACTACGCTTCAGCATTTACGTAGTAAATTAAACATTCTACTACATGAATATGCAAAGCAAAATTTAATGAAACGCACATTGACAATCGAGCATTTCCATATTAATTAACCTTCTCACTTATCACATCACCGTATGCATCATAGAAGACCATGATTTTGTTTTATACACTTATATTAATTTTTTTTATCACAAAGTTGAGATATTAGATTTATGTTAACGGTTTCCCAAACCTTTCCCTTAATACATACATTTTTCAAGATGATATATTGATATGATATTGTATTCATAGCAAACAACAGATTTCATATAATAAAAATATTTCTTTGTAAATCAATTTTTTGTTATGTTGAACCATATATGTACATATACATCACATTTCTGCTAGAAATCTTTCCATACAAATCGTATGTAATAAGAAAACACCAAACCAGACATACAAACCAAGGAGACATGTCAGCTGATTCATACGTCTTAAAATAGATAAACGTCTCTGTCGAATATGGCTCAGAGTTTCCAAGTGATATTGCTGATTCCTTTCGCGGCCTCCGTTGATCGATGACTCATGATACTCGCGAGGGATTCCTCATCAATAATGACTTCCTGCTTCATCGTCCAATACAAGATTTAGTGCGACAGGGATGCATTAGACCACTAGGCAGGCAAGACCAGCGGTGGTTGGGGCTCCGGGTTCTCATTAGTACTTGACACATGATTTGCATTTTACCAAATATGTCTATCAGAAAATCCCTTCATGGATTGTGATTTGATAAAGGAAAACAACAAGTCCTTCAGCTCGAATTGAATTTGGTCCTTATCGAATTTTGTGAGTCTGCCATCATTTTATTATTGATCCTTCCATGTTCGCGGGTTTTGGAATTAAAGTTAACATTGCCGGCCTCATTTGATTTTTCTTGCATGACTGGTAATGATTAGGACGGTCATTAGGTGGGTTCCTTGTATAATGTTGTTTTATCGAGGACCGGCAGCAGTGCCGTGTCTCTGTATCCATAGTAATCAAGACCTTTTACAGACGATTCTGTTATCTCTCCGGTCGCATCCTTATCTACTCTGCCATGCTCAGATCAACGTTACAATCTGCAAACGAACCGTATTAGGATTCATTTCAAAATTATGACAGTTGACAAATTTGAAACATTTTTTAATTAGTTTTTAAAAACAATATCCATGTATTTGACTCAACAATGAAAACACATTTTCTTTTATTTTTAATTTACTTTTGTACAATTGTAATGATATTAAACGGTCGAATGCTTTCAAATGACATTCATATTGAAACCTGTCGATTTATTCAATATACAAAACAAAACTATGATTTGATACCTTATTTCGTTGAAGATATTTTGTACAGATAATTATCTCTTTCTGTCGTTTCAATAAATTACGAATTCTTCTTCTTATTTGAATATTATATCAACTTGCTACAATTAATATCCATTAATACACACATCGACGGAAGCACTTCAATTCCTTTTTATATTATCATGCCAAACCCCTGACCTGGAAAATCTTCAGCCTTTTTAATAAAACTGATAATTGATATTTTTATCGATTGCGCTGCGTGCATGCGCTCATGCTCCGGGAATAACATAAAAATCCACATAAGAGGTGTACCTAATGAATACCAAGAAGATATAATACTGAGGTATCCGTTCTAATATGTCGTTATCTTAAAAACGAGACTATTAAAGCTCTTCTGGCTGTTAATTTGATACCAAAATTACAGGATATTGAATGATGTAGTTGCGACCTCTGGTTTTCCGTTACAGAATAATTGATATTCCAATATGAACAGCCGTCTCTTCTAATCAGTCTCCTTACATGTTGGCTTTGGACTGTGTATTATATATATTGGCTGCGATATGAAGTCAGCTTGTTGAAGATAAAAGGCGAGTCGTTTGAAGTCCATATATGGATGAACGATCTATACAGTTTATTGTTTATCGACGAAAAGGATGTAGAAACAGCTTTAATCTAGGGTAAAATAGCATCTAAGGTTAACTTATTCGATTGATTTGTCCGTTTCGCGCATAGCAAGATGCTGAATATAACTTATCATTTCTGCTTCGATGGTTCTGTGCTCATCCTCTTAGGACAGCCAGTTTCATCGCAATGTTATCAATGTTATCAATTACCCATTACATAAATTGTGTTATAAACACATGTTTTATAACACATTGGATCATTTGTGACGTCACAATTTTGACAACTGAATAAAACCAAAATCGTCCGATTGGATGTTAACACTTGAAAAAAGGAAAACAAGCTGTCGATGGTTTATATTCCAAAGCAATACAAAACATGATTCTACAAATATTAGCAACAAATATAAGTAATTTGCTAAACGTAATTTAACGTTATCATTGTATATGGGATGCATGAAGCTCGTCAATATTTTTGATAATATTGTGTCATTGTCATCCAAAGGACCAGGTGCACATGGATGGTAAGCGTTGTTTGCTTCAATGTCGACTTCCGCCATGTAAATCTAGGAAAGTCCAAGTAAGATTTCGTTTTCAGAAAGGAAACGGAGGTATTGACAACGACAGTACTACGCAGACATAACACAAAAAAATGTCGACATTCACATCGCACAAGAAAACAGAATATTTCCCACTAAGATCATGATGGCAACCCTGAAACGTATGCACGAAAATATTACTACAGTATAAAGCAATTTAGAATCATATCTTATATGTTGATGTGTTGTACATCCAGGCCTTATTTGCACATATAAACTGTAAACGGAATTTTTAATTTTGGATGCCGATTCATATTAATCGACATGTGAAGTATCGGGGTAAACAAATTCAATTTCACCTTTTTCCACTCATATATTCTGCTACAGCATAACCTTATATTTATCTATAAATAGTACAAACTTCGTTTGTTTTACAGGCTCTTGATTTATCGATTGATTTCTGCTCATAAGTGTTTCTTATGGTTTCGTCGTCACTGCCCCGGTACTCACTTTGAGGTCATTATTATAATAGGATATCCCCTAAATTTGCAAGGAGGTGTCGTCAATAAAACAGAAAGGGCTTACCCTTCCAGATCATCGATTATTATCAATATATATTATCCGTCGTTTCCGTGTTAGTCTGTTATTTGTTCATACTTTTGCCAATCAATTTTGAGTTCGAATAACGGTTTTGTATACATTTCAAAATTGTTTTGTTGGTTATTGTTTATTCAGTTATTAACGGAACTTAACAATCCTGATGAGATTTTAATTGAACATAGAATAATGAAATGAACGAGTTGTAGATATGGCTTCATGATATACAACAGTCCAGACATCATTAGTTGATTTAAAACCATTATCTTTAGAAACATTATCTTGAGAAATTATTCTTTCGTTCTACCATGTGTATATTGAAAATGTTAATCCCACTTTGAAATTGAATTCGTAGTATTAGCCACGTTATTAACGGTTTTAAATGTATATCTCTTTAAAAAGGAGGTAAAGCTTATCCTTATTTCATGTCGGTGAAAGATCCGTGTCGATATCGAATGTTGACATCACTTTCTGCAATGTAACATTCATAAAATCTCGTGTAAAGTAAAACGAAACGCTTGGCACCATTTCTGAAAATAAATCCAATCAACAACATAAGCGTGCATTTCTGATCTTGGTGACTGTAATTAGGTGCTGTGTTGTGACGTCACCGGTCGCTTTTTCTCAGATTGGTAATTGCAGTCATGTGTACTTTAACGTGTACTTTAACTGGTGCTGCATCTTCTTTAAAAGTATTTCAATACTAAGATACCAACAAGTGCTGCATTAAGTGTTGACCTTTCTGTAAATTCAAGATTAGTGAGAGAAATGCTAATTAATCGTTTTAAAGGGACACACATTCAGGGGGTCACAAATATAATGTAGCACATATTATTAAATCAGTTATTACTCGTGTAACACTCGCAAAACAAATTACGTTCACGATCAAATGAATCACATTGAAATAATTAATAAGATGTTATGCATATTACCATGGTAACAGACGAGAAAAATATTTGCTAATCTTCCTATGGCGACATGTAGTTTTATCCTGGGGTAATTTTTAGAAATGACAGAAAACCTATAACGCGCAAATACAGAGATACAGAGGATATTGCACATGGTTGCATTTCGTAATCATGAAATATATATAAAAAAAATCATTTTCTTCTTTCAGTGAAGCAATAGTTTCTTTTTTTCGAGTTGAATTAAAATCTGAAACATCGACGTTTTAGCTCATAAGCTTTTCTTTCATTTCATCACAATGTAATTAGAAGTTTGTGATAACATGAAGTTGTCCTAATTGTGACGTCACAGGTAAAACAATAGGAATATACAGCCAATAGCAGCTCCATTAGCCGTGATTTAACATGTGGTCAAAACACAATTCATGTTACGGTTTCAAACACGCTGATAACAGATTAAAAATCTGAATATGACATACGCCTTACACAATAACTTTACAAACGGTAACAATTGTCATTTAATGACTAATACTTATTTTTAAAGTTATAGACACGTGCATTATATATGGAAATATTCGTATCTATTTCATAAGACTTTAAAGTTAAATTAACATATTTGTTCATGTTTCCAAAACAATTGAATTTGAGGAAATAAGAAACAGTTGATGAATTGATAACAGATAACAAATGAGTCATAATTGATTTAATGTCAAAACAATTTCTCCTACAAAATTAACCTTGATATTAATATCTGAGGACAAATTGTTATTGATTAAGATTATTAATGAGCCACAATTGCTTTTGCATGAATAACTGAATGAATAAAACGTGTTATAGTGTGAACACATGTCAGGTTTGATAGCAATCTGCAACACCTTTATAGAATAATTTAAATAAGTATGAGATTAAAAATTTGTCATTAAATTATGATAAATCAAAGTCTTCCCATATGTTTCAATACCGAAGTATACACACATTGTTTTAGAAATCAAATACAATAGGTAAGTAATCATATATATGACGATGTTATTAACAAATGTATAATTTAACACCCAAAAGGTGAAGATATATGCATTACTAGAAATTAATGTTTGGTTCACAACATTTACTAACATCAAACAAAAAGAGGCATCAGGCTTTTATTATGATATGATGGATTAAATAAAATTCATGAAAAATCACCATTGGAAGATTAATTGTGAAAATATCAACATAAATGAAAAAAATCCCACAAAAATGTCAGTTGAAATCAGATTAATGATCTATTTTGAATTTCTATTTACATAATAATATACAATACCTGTTCTCGGAATTAGATTACGAAACATCATGTTTATTTTAGGATCGTATACAAAATGTCTCCATAAACAAGAATCTTGAATGAAATATCTGTCGACTAAACATCGTAATCTACACACACTAGGAGATATTGGGTTTAAGTTGTATGCTTATATCATAAGGTACGATAATATTCTATATTATTGCATTTTTGTCCTCGGCGTGAAACAAAGAATGCACATATACAGGTGGGTAAAGTAGTACAAACGACAGATCAATGAAGACATGGGTTTCAGACAATACAAGAACCGACTATATATACACTGTACAGCTTATTACAATAAGTAAAACTAACGAAATTAGCATGGTAGTAGTAAAAACAATAACAGTAAACTGTAAAATCATAAATTTTCGTGGGACATTAAATTTTGTTTATTTCGTGGATAACAAAAATCCACGAAATTAAATCCTCACGGTAACATAAATTTGGTATGATATAGATAGGGGAAATCAGAAATCATCGAAATATAATGTCCTTCAAACAGGCTAGTATATGAAAACCACGAAATGTTAACCCCACGAAAATAAATGATTCTACAGTAGTAGAAAATAAAGGATAGAAAAACAGGTGGATGTAATATGATTATCAATTGACTTACACATACAATTAATACTTTTTATTAGGTTTGAGCTTATAAGAATGCTAATGATAAAAGATGCAGTAGTAGAATAGCCTACAACAAATAGACATATGACAATGAATTACATATATTTATTATAACAATTATTCTCATATGGTCAAAACTGTTAAATGATGGTAAATATATAACTATATTATTATAAAGTAACTATCATTTAATAATGTTGACCATAAGATAATGCTTGTTATAAAAGCAGTAGCAACAGACGATATCCAAAACACAGATGAATAGACACTTAATGTATAGATCATAAAATAATCCACCTATTTGTATAATATAGTTATTTACAATAATTAATTTTGACCATAGGATACTTCTCATTATAACAGTACCAGAGAATAACAAAAACAGAAAATGGAATGGACATATTATTTAGGAATCATGCACATGCACTTGTTTACATATATTTTATATAGTTAATACGGAAAGTAATTTTGATCAAAGAATGATGACAGAAATAAAAGCAATATCAGTCATGGTATATCTTACATATACGGCTCGCGATCAAATTTCAGAATATTATAAACATGATCAATGAATATGTTTCTTTAAGTGTAGAAGGAACACTCTGTAAGTGTCAGTTACCAGGTAAGGTATCAGACAGCGAGTGAGTCGGACAGGTAAGGTAATAGTACTAACAATAACTGTCTATCCCCTCCGCTGATTACGACCGTGTGTGGTTTACGAGCTCCTATTAGACTTAAATCAAAGTCAGGAGCCGTGACGTGTGAAAGACAGGCATAACACACCTGGTGACCACCAGGTAAAAAGTCTCTTGAATACTAATTACGATACGTGGCTTTTGTTTAAGTGTTACCTTCACAGGTATTATATAGGTATATATATATTTACATCGATTGATTTTTTAAGTCTTACTGTATTGATGTATTTCGAAATAAAGATTTTCTTTTTCAAATATAAGAATCACGTGACTACATAGCATGCTCCATGTTTGCGACCTCATTTGCATGTGATATTCTTTAAAAATTCTTTTCATGATTACATCTAATTTAAATCCAAGAAAATTGACGCTTTGCATATGGAATATATAACTGTTGTGTAAATCTTTTAGTGTACTTGTAATATCTATGTACCTGAATAATTTAACAATTTTGGTAGGCTTCGTGAATAATGGGTGTATGTAACAGATCTATATGTTGATAAATGTTTTTCTCTATTAAATAACAATAAAATAAACACTGCATTAATAAATAAAAAATAAACAAATAGATTGCATATGATCAGCATACAAATTGTCTAATAGATGTTCATGTCATATCGGTTAATTTGCAAGAATTTGCGTTTGAAAAATCTGGAAAACAAATAATGATTATTTATATGCATAAGTTGTAATAGGAGTACAACAGTATTGTATTAAGCTGCTTATCAAGTATTCTCAATCCCTGAATCCGTTCATGAATAATGGAGCATTTCAGTGTTTGAATGAAACAATCTTGAGGAACTACATATGCATGTAGCTTTACCAGATGATATAACTAATTGCTATTGGAAAATGTATTTGTATACACCATACAGTAATGACAAGAACTATAAAGTAAGAATGTTCAACGATACAGTTAGCCAAACAAAGTCAACATTTACTACACCGTATTGCAATGTCGTCTAGTTAGCATTCATCAGTTGTATAAAGATTTATCGAATGAAAACAATATTTCCGAATTATATTAAAAATTCAGCAAATTTTGTCAGTAATACTTTTAATGTTGTTATATACAAAATTGAATAGTTCCCCATTAATCTATAGGGACAAAATACCTATGTTAAATGCTTTAAGTAATGAAAATATCTAAATATAAATATTTATAAGGAAGAAGAACAACAAAAGAATAAACGAAATGCATAGTAAAACTGTATAGAAAGACACGTCTTTTTCAATAGGTATTATTAAGCTAAAACGCGATTTTAAAGAGATGGTTTAAGACTTTTTAAAATACCTGGGGACCACATGCTTAAGGGATGTTAAAAAGCTGTATCACATGTGTGCGTGTTTTCGGAAAAAAGTCGTCAAGTCACTAGACTATGAGTAAATGAAAACAATTTAATCTAAGGATACACATAACGTTTTTATTTAACGTATTATGTATGTTGGCATATATATAGGAACTCAGGTGAGTACCTTTACGGGTGACCCTATGGCAGAGTAAACGTTTCCTTTGTTTGGCTGTATGCATCGATTTTGTATACTAGTTTGTTATGCATAAGTAAAAACCTTCAAGATCAATTTTAGATCATTTGTATTTGATTAAACCGTTGATTGTACTTTAATCCGAACATGCAGTATATCAACGATATCACGTGACTGCTTTGATAACGACCTAACAGGCAATGCAACGGTATTGAATAAGTTATGCTTTATGGAATTTTAGGGTATTATGTGGGTGACAACACAAAATATTGTTGATATATTTAAGTGATTGTTTTGTCTAAGGCTGTCGATCGATTTGTACGATATAACTCTAAATATATATATAAACGTATTGTACAAATCGGGCTATATAAGGGGTTCAAATGTTTATAATTCAATTTCTACCGAAACTGGACTCCATGTTATTACTAAATATTGTTTGTCGCGCTTGCCCAGGAGTACCAAATTCATCTTTTCTGGTCGTATTAATTTGGGTCAAATTTTAAATTCATTTAGCATGTATAAATTCGCCTCAAAAGTAGAAAAGTCTTGGTATAGTTTTTTGAACAGACAGTAAACAGAACTCATATTTTCTTGTTTTGTATTAATTAAAAATATTAGATCGTAAAACTGATACACCTGTCTGTTGATTTATTAGTATGATTCTTAAGTACTTGGCATGATAGAATCTGTTAGTGTATACAAACATGAGCAATTCTCCTTGATACCAGAAGATCAATAAAGATACTTTTCTTCGTTATCACGTAAGATCAAAAATATTCTAATTAAGTTTTCAGTTTTTGTATCTCATCAAATATATCAAATATTTTTTATACTCAATCTATAAATGTATGCGTCATGTTTTTCAAATAAAATTTGGTTTCAATAATTACATTATAGACCTCAAATTAAATTCAGTTATTCTGTTTGTAATTCCTGATGAAATATATCAGATTTAATCAAAAGGAAGGTTCCATATATAATTATAGATTATGCAGTCACTGATTTCCACCCACGTAGTTCTTTAAAGTGTAACCAATCTACTCAATAGCGTGAATACACAAATGATTAATTGATCTCGTAATGAGGTCTGCTATTAATCCAGACGATAACAAGGCGATCACGTCCATGTTGATGAGAATCTAAAACGCTATTTATCAATTAAACTATTTCAGTAACGATCTGAGTAAACGCACTTCCGCCGTTATAGAGAAGAACAAAGATGATGCGTTGAGTGACATATTTTCGAGTCACGTGATCATAAGTCTGTGTTTCAATAATCTACCTTCTTTATAAAGACAACATAACAATACATTATTAGAATAAACCATTCTCTCAAAGCAAAGTGACTGTAGATATTTCGTATATGTTGTGATATGTAAGTGTTCATGTTTCTGTCCTAGTAAGGGTAGGATTGCACTGAAATTTTGACAGAGTCCTTTGTCTGCGCTGTCGTTATTACTTCTTTGCTTAAATAATATATTTATATATAAATATTCAGCTTCACCAGTGAAATGTTTTAAATATTCAACGGATGATATTTGAATATATTTCATATTTCCCAATTTAGAAATACATGTATCACAAATATATATAGGTGGCAATCGTTATATGTTAGGATGTTATGAATATTTCAATTGCTATTCAATGTTTACAAAATTTAAATTCATGTGACTTTGATAGTGACAAATTGAGTAAGTATAATTGAAAAATGTCTGACAGACATGAGTGTTAAAAATGCATAAACATTTTGATCAATCAATTATAAACTTGACACATATTTCTTTCTGTGTGGCTTTTAAAACATCCAAATAACAGATAATACACCTAATAATTGACTAATTTCTTTCCTGTTGTGAAAGAAAGGAGTATAACCCCTCAATAAAGATATAAAGATCTGATTCTGTACTTAGGCATTATATATATCAGATGAATATATGCAACATTAACTATTAAAGCAATTTAATTGCCTTTGTCTACTTGTGCGCCTGTTTTGTCACCTTGCCCTTTACTACTTTGAGGACATGAAGCAGAAGACGCCTTTGCCCTTCCATAACACCTAGTGTACACTTTGTTTTGAAGGGTTAACCTTGTACACTGTTGTACTGCAGTG
The DNA here is from genome assembly GCA_032359455.1 of Chlamys rubida. Lineage (NCBI taxonomy): Eukaryota > Metazoa > Mollusca > Bivalvia > Pectinida > Pectinidae > Chlamys > Chlamys rubida. The sequence goes on along the minus strand of JAUMHH010213301.1, from coordinate 28,130 downwards.
TTGTCAAAATTTAAAAAAATACATATATTACATCTTATGTGTCAAAATTGTAGGACTAATAGAGTCTGTCTTATGCAAATATGTGGGATATGGATATTCTACCCGAGGGCGAACAAGTATTTTTCAGAACCACGGCTTTGCCGAGGATCTAATACCAAATTCTGAGGATGTACTTCTTAACCGAGTACTAAAAAACTAAAAGTAGCAAAATATTTTATAAGAACTTCTAAGGTAATATTTGGAAAGAGCCGAAATAAATACGGTATACCGTATGCATACTTTAAAAATAAAGATCCATGCAAGAGCTACAGGAAAACCTTGTAACAATTTCTTTGTCACTTATCGTTCTAGGACAGGGCTTAACACTAGTTATACTATCATTACAAAGAGAGGAATAAGCATTTATTATACTAACAGTACGAGTACAGAAATTAGCAATAGTTATACTAACTGTACAAGGAGGGAAATTAATATTATTTATACTAACAGTACGAGTACAGAAATTAACAATAGTTGTACTAAATGTACCAGGAGTTATATCAAAAGTACAAGGAGGGGAATAAACACTACTTATAGTAACAGTAAAAGGAGAGGAATTAACACTAGATATACTGACAGTTCAAGGAGAGGGAATAACATCAGTTATACTTACAGTACAAGGAGAGGAATTAACATTATGTATCCTTACAGTACGAGTACAGAAACTACCAATAACTTTACTAATTGTGCAAGAAGGGACATTAACATGAGTTATATCAAAAGTACAAGGAAGGGAATAAACAGTACTTATAGTAACAGTAAAAGGAGAGGAATCAACACTAGATATACTGACAGTTCAAGGAGAGGGAATAACATCAGTTATACTTACAGTACAACGACAGAATTAGCATTAGTTATACTTACAAGGACATGAATTAACTTTAGTTATACTGATAGTACAAGGAATTCACATGAGTTATACTAACAACACAAGGGGAGGAATTAACGTTAGTTTTACTTACAATACAAGGAGGGGAATTAACACTTGTTATTCTTCAAGTACAAGGAGTGGAATTAATATTCGTTAAAACTTACAGAACAAGAATAGGTATTAACATAAGTCATTCTAACAGTACAAGAATAGGGGATTAAATATAAGTTTTACTATAAAGAGAGGGATAAACATTAGTTATACTTACAGTACAAGGAGGGGAATTAACATTCGTTATACTTACAGTACAAGGAAAGGAATTAACATTAGTTACACTGATAGTACAAGGAGGGGAATTAACATTAGTTATACTTACAGTACAAGCAGAGGAATAAACATTAGTTATACTTACAGTACAAGGAAAGGAATTAACATTAGTTATACTTACAGTACACAGAAAGGAATTAACACTAGTTATACTTACAGTACAAGGAGAGGAATTAACACTAGTTACACTGACAGTACAATGAGGGGAATTAACACTAGTTATACTTACAGTACAAGGAGAGGAATAAGCATTAGTTATACTTACAGTACAAGGAATTAACATTAGTTATACTTACAGTACAAGGAGGGGAATTAACACTAGTTACACTTACAGTACAAGGAGAGGAAGTTACATTAGTTATACTTACAGTATAAGAGGAGGGATTAACATTAGTTATACTTACAGTACAAGGAGAGGGATTAACATTAGTTATGCTTACAGTACAAGGAGAAGAATTAACATTAGTTATACTTACAGTACAAGGAGAGGAAGTTACATTAGTTATACTTGCAGTATAAGGAGAGAAATTAATTAGTTATACTTACAGTTCAAGGAGGGGAGTTATACTAGTTATAATAATTTTACAAGGAGACAATTAAACATTAGTTATACCTACAGAACAAGAATATGAATTAACATTAGTCATTCTATCAGTAGGGGATTTTATATTAGTTTACTAACAGTATAAGGAGAGGGATAAACATAAGTTATACTGACAGTAAACGGAGATGAATTAAAATCACTTATACTAACAGTACAAGGTCACTAGCGTTAGGTATACTAATAATAACAGTACAATGAGAGGAATTAACAGTTGTTCCTGTTCTTCTGTTGGGACACAGGACAAATTGAAGTCAGTTGCGATTTCCCGACCATTGTTAGTATTTTATTGTTCTGTTTCTGTGTGGATGTGTGGAAACGGTTTTGCCATGATTTCTTTGAATTGTTTTTTATTTTATATATCTTACTCTAGTGTTTTTTCTACAATAAGTCCTCTTCTTAACATGTTCATCATAATATGTTGTTGTTTTGGATTTTGTTTGTGTTTCGTATTTTATTTTGTAGTAGATGTTTTGTTTGTTTTTGTTAATCTAGTTATATTTAACTTCTACAGTTTCGACTGTCCACGTGCAAATTGTTATTAAAATAACCACATAGTAACAATTTATTATATTTATATGCTGAAATTCGATTTCTTCAACAGACTAATATTCCAATGACTAACATTTTACAGACAAAGAAGTGTTATTATTTCAAACATTATTTGAACTTGTTTGTTTGTTTGTGTTGATATTGTCATAAGATCAACAAAAGGAATTTTCACAGTTGTTAGATATATGACATACAATAACATACTCAAGGTAGAAAAAAATATTGCTATAAAAATTACAAAGCAAAAATATGCCCATTAGTAGTATTGTACATTTGTGTTAAATATAATAATTCATGATATACAATTTTATTTAAACCTACAACAAATTGACGTGGGACTCATCTGTTTTTGTTAAAAGTCATATGTCATATGCAAGATTTCATTATTTTTCTATAAATATCAAGTGAAGCTCATAAAATTACCTGGTTTTATAATCATACAGGTAATAAAAGGCATCGTCACACCTGTATTGATTAATGTCTTTTAGAGTATAGTTTCTTTATCATAATGTTCATAAAAATGAAATTCATAAATTGCTCTAAAAGCTCAAGGGCCAAGATTTTATCGAACAAGCTTAGATATATATATATTTACGACCAGAATAGTTTTACTCATGCTAACCGCAAAATATTCATGTCCGCGTCTAAGGTTGTAGACAGTGGGCTCAAGATGGTAAAGATAAAAATCATATTTTGATTTTTAAAAGAAAATAAAAATCTCAGTTATCTTTGATATCATAGCGGGAGGCCCATTTGTCTTGTAAATACAAACCGTATCAATTAACAATGTGGACAAAAAGTCTACATATGTGTCAGTGCTATCACCAAAACCTATTAATATCAAACCTAATATTTCAATGTGACTGTACACCTCAACCTTGTTTGTATGAAAACATATCAAACAATAAACTTGAAAATATCAACAAGCATGGTCTAACCTACTGATGTGTTTGGTGTCAGAGCAGGTTAGCGCATGATAAAATAGCATCAAAGTGTGGTTACCTTAAAATATGTTTTCAGTAATATTCAAAACATATCATAAACATCAAATTATCGAAGGAACATAATGTATATTATATAACTAAACTGAAACTTTAGCACAGATTGTTTTAGTCAATATACAACATAAAAATATCATAAACGAGTTTATATATAAACATCCAATTATCGAATTAACAGAAAGTATATTATATAACTAAACTGAAACTTTAGCACAGATTATTTTAGTCAATATACAACATAAAAATATCATAAACGAGTTTATATATAAACATCCAATTATCGAAGGAACAGAAAGTATATTATATAACTAAACTGAAACTTTACCACATATTATTTTAGTCAATATACAACATAAAAATATCATAAACGAGTTTATATATAAAGAATCAAAACATCTTAGAACAAACGATAAATTATGTAGCTACACTAAAACGAACTGAAACAACAAAACAAATTCATCTAACTTGTCTACTGACACAGTGGCAGATATTATTTTTGGCAATATACAAAAATAACATGAACAAGCGTGCAGATTTGGAATCAAAACATCTTATGAATAAACAGCACGTTGAAACACTATTCACATACATGTTTCTTTAGCAGAGGCATTGTATTACTCTCAAATAACTCGTTCCCATGCATTCAATACCGTGAAAACTCACTGAATGATCCAGCCTGCTTTGATGTCGGAGCAGCTACGGATTTTGCAGGGTATAGACAGAACTTAGAAATGTGTGCATATTATATCTTAAACAAAAAACAACAAAATGTTCATGTAGAGATAGGTAGACACCAAAACAAAAGGCAAAACCACATAAACCCACACAGGAGACATAAACCTTAACATAACATTTTTAGGGGGTGGGGGTGGGGGGTAAATGCTTGTTGTTGTTGTCGTCCTAACTAAAACTGCATCCATTTAAAACACCCGTTAACTTAAAACAGCATACACATATGTCTCTCTTACAACAGTTATGAGGGTAGTAATTTCAAATTGTATGGATATTGACTTCAACTTTTATGTAAAATATATTACTTTAAACTTTAGTTTAGAATTTTAAATAAAAATCTCAGCTTAAAGAGGTTAATATTTTTTTCACAAATTAAATTTAGTCATGATCATTATTCATAACACACTAATGGTTTCCCAACATTCGGTTCAAACTCCAACGGTAAGAATATCTTAACTTGAAAAAAAATATGACATTGTGTAATTTCAGGATCCAGTGCAAACGTATATGGAACTTTCATGTAAGAACAAATTAAAGTTAAAATCGATAAAATATATAATCATGTGATAAATTTCCAAATAAGTCAGTGCTGAAGTTTTATAATATTGTATGGGATGAATTAAATATATTAATGTCATTATTCAATTTGTGTTTTTATTGATCCATGTATAAATAATGGCAGCTAGCATCGATTTATATTACGATTATGTAGCCATGTAAAATACATTGTGTAAACTTTTAAAATGAAAAATGTTGCAAAAAACATGTACAGATATAAAAGAAGTTTTGCGGTTTTATATTTATTCACCGACATGCATATTTTTTTGTTTCGATTTTAATAAAAAAAATAAAATGTCACCTAATTAAATTGTTCCTTCATAGAGTTACCACGCTATTTAAGTTTTATATATATGAGCCAAGCCCTGTATATACTAAATGTCCCACGCTGTGTTAGCTTATATGTATATAAGGTAATTATTAAAGAACAGGATGGAAAATTGAAAAAGGGGCTTAACTTACACATAATAACGACTATTATACAACATGCCCGAACTAATAAAAATTGAATACGAAAAACAAATGATTATGCAAGCAATTTTCTTTTCTGTTCTGAAGGTTGAGCCAACAATACCACGTTGCCCCTCAGTTAAGCGGTAAGTTGATAGCCAAAAGTCACAAGGGCGACAGGTATAGCCGAATGATGGAATAAGACGTTTGTCTCTTTCAACATAAATTGCCAATAAATAAGGAACGCATTATGTTCTTGTTTAAACAGTGCTTTATTTATTTCTCCAGAACCCATGTAAATAACACCTTGTCAGAGACAGAATATAGTAATCTTAAAGCGACACATCTTCTTAAAAAAGAAACATATCACCAATATATTTTTGTTGATTCGTCTTAACATATCATCTTAGGTTGTAATTACAAATTAAGACATTTCATGCATGAACCGTTGCAATCTACTGAATCAAATATAGAATTAAATTAAAAGATGTTATGAAAAAAATATTTGGAAGAAAAGGAATTTTATATATTTCCAGAAAACAATGAAAAATAAGTAATTCATGCTTTCTTATATTTCATTTTAATATATAAAATGTTGTTATACTTTAGTCGGTATACATACCTCTGTTTTAGTCAAATGTTTTTCTTTGTCAAAATACATAGAAGAACGTTTTAAAATGACATATCAATTGAGTTCTAAATTCTATTAGCATTTAATATGTTTTTTTTAATCTTAAAATATATTACTTATAGACAGTAATGGTAGATAACATATATATTTTACCTGTGTCCTTACCTTGATCTGAAACATGTACATGTAAATATGATATTATGAAATATTAAATCATCAGTTCATACATTGATATCATATATATATTGTCATTTTTGTTTACTTTTATTTTGATATGGATATGCTTGTAATAGTTCCCCTATCGAAACAATGGAAATAAAATAATATATAAAACGCCTAATAGTATGTATCAAAAATACTTAAAACCGCATACCCCATCCATCACTGTTGACAATATTGGACTATAGAAGCTATCTTGACGCCTTTTTAGCCATTGAATTTTCCGCACTGTCGCGCAAAGAAATAATCTATGGTATATACAGGCGAGGGTGGGCCTTTGTCGGCCTCGTGGATCCATGTAGATATGATATGTATATAAAGCCACAAACTCCCTACCTGTTCTCTTCTCACCGTCTGTCTGTGTGTGGGCAGGCCTCAAGGTATACCTAGTACACCTGTAGGTAGTATACGCCGTGTGGAAATTCAACATAGGTTTACAACTGTTATATATAAATATATACATGTAGCACCGCTGTATAACGTTTAGTTATGTTTTGTAAAAGGGATATCGACAACATCTCAAAGGTGTTTTTTATTCTACATGAAATATATAACGATATGTGTTGTTTGCGCTGAGTCAACCTTCTTGATTGATTGATTGAGCACATATATTGATTAAGAAATAACTTATAAATATTAAGTGAAATATAAAGAAACAATAACTATTTCAGGGACTTTCACGCCGACAAGCCCCAAATTAAGGGGTGTTGGACTTTCAAGTTATTTCAAGCACGAGTACAAATAATTCTTAAATACTTTATGTGGGAAAAGGATTACCTTATTACAAGCACAAATCTGTTTTAAAGCTTTAGTTGAAAACCTTATTTAAACAGATAACAGACAGTGGTAGCTTTAGGTATTGCCGTAAGCCGTTTATCATTGTGTGATTACCAAATGAGATTTTTGTATGTATCTTTCAGCCAACTTTACGCTTATATATATAGTTAACCAGTAGTTATTTGACCAAAATCACAAAAGAAGTTTTTATACAAGCAAACAAATTTTCAATTCCATATAAATTATTTTAGTTTGATTATTTATTTTGTATTGTTTTGATATCCCTTAACAGTTTAACAATAATAATTAAAAATAGACATTTTCAAAAAGGTTTCTCACACCCTTCACAGTTGTGTCTCCCGTTTTAACCGGGACAGATCAGCATGTCACCCCTTAGGGGGAGATATCCTCGTGCCGATTAGCACGTGTTCAATTGTGACGTCACTAAAATGTGTCACCGGTAATTGTGACGTCATCAAAAGTGAATGACGATATTCATATCCCACTATAATCTCGTCTATTATTCTACACACAATCGTCATAAACATTTTATAAAAACTGCACAGTCGTGTCCCGTCGGTAAAACGAACACATTATCGTGTTTGGATTCATTAATACCTATTAATCAATTATTAATTAGGGCCACCAAAAATCTTTCACACAACCCTTTTCTAATTAAATCTGATAAACGTATACACATCACAGGCAAATTTGATCCTATTTATAGTAATTCTAGGCCCGGAAACATTAATCAATATCTTATTAATGAATGACAATTGACAATTGGGTTTTATATAAAGTCTAATCTGTTAAAGAGACCACCTATGTAAAGCAATCAATTCACAAGCTCAATCACTATTTTCTGATCTCAGACAAAGCAGATTACTCTATCGAGAGAGCATTTCCCTTAAAGGACCACTTCTGAAATTCAATTGTTAAACGCCGCTAAATACAGATTCGACATTTGTTATTATTTTGTTTGTTTGTTATATTTGTTTACGTTAAAAAGAAAATGATCATTGTTGTATACAACTTTATATTAACATTTGCTCTGCATCCTTCCATTTCAATGCATTGCGAAGGAAATGCTGTTATGAGACAATAACATTCCCTATTGTAACGTCATCAGTTTCATAATTGTCAACACTTGATTTACGGTTCAAACCTGTTCGAGATAAATAAAGAGTATAATAACTATCAAAATGTAAGCATAAAGAATGAATATTTTAGCAACTATTGTTATGGTCCTATAACACACATTTCTATTGCCGACAATCTTACATAAAGCCGGGCTTTATTAAGTTTGTCATCAATAGAAATATGTGTCATAGGACCATAACAACATTTGCTAAAACATTCATTGCTTAAATATACACACAAGCAAAAGTGAAACATTTATGTTTGACGTTTTGATGACTTTATAACGACGTTGTATACTAGTAGTCTAGACTTATTACTAAAAACATTTATGGGTAAGAAACTACACCTTGGTTTCCCAAATGTCCCCTACACCGAAGTCATATAAACTAACCCATCGATTATACATTGTTCCTACATTAGTCGCCTTATATGACCATGCTATGGGAAGCATCCGGTTTACTCGTATACGTTCACAAAAGGAAATATATATTCTGAGTCTTAAATAAGTTGTGGTGTCAATATTTTGAATTCACTTATTCTTCTTACCGTGAAAATTAACAGAACAAAATATACAGATTTTGAAGATATGATAATAACTGAAAATAAAAAAAACAAAACAATTTAAAATATTTTTATTGAAAAAAACTTTTATGAAAAAACCCCCGAAAATTTAGGTCTTCAGAGCACATCGTTTGTTAAACATTAAATACAATAGTATTTACAAATGATATAATGGAATATAAAAAACAAATGATATAATGTAATATAAAAACGTATCATTTATGCATTACGTATAATCTTTTTTCTTGAAGAATAATAGCAATATTGTACGATTAGGGTGAATATTTTTGTGCATAGCAAGAGTGAAAATAAAATGAAAATACTCGACCCTCGAGTAAACCATGTTATTCGTCAAAAAATACGAATACACTTTTTATTATTATAGTCACATTGACTTCTATGGACAGATAGTCCATCTGCCACAAACAAAATTATTTTGGCAAGGGAAACTGTATTGTGATGTCACAATAGGTAAAACGTTACGGCTATTTGGATGCCAGATTGGGTATTGCACATTATTTCTCTCTCTAAAGCTTGCTGTCTGATTTGTCGGTAAGGTGTTAAGTAACACAGAAATGTTATTTGTCGCGGTCGAACATATCACTGTAAAACCTTATATGTTTACTTATAAAAATGTTATAAAATGTGCCAAAACACTACTTTCGTTATGGTAACTGTTCTTCTAGAAGACAATGGTGGAATAACGTGCATTTATTTGTTAGAGGACAAAGCATGGACAGAACATGCAATGGCGATGACTTTGTTTTCAAAATATAAGTTTGTTTACTGCGAAAGATTAGCACCATTTGCATTATGTCAATCAAAGATCAACAAAACTGAAAAATATACGGAATATATATTCCCATGTCAGTCAGCAATATCCCTGAGGAGAAAGACGTTCACATTTCTAGTAGTCAAAAACCTGGAACAATCTTACGAAGGACAATGCATCCGCTCCAAACATGAACACATTGAAGAAGAGATTAGGTACAGTTTGGCAGAATAAATAACTTTATTATGACTAAAGGGTTAAGGCAATTAATGAACTTTATAATTTAATTTGTACAATCGTCTAATTGTGAGCCGAGTGTAGAGGATCCCCATCCTTTGTAAATGTCAGAAAAATGTACATAAGTATTATGTCAAATATGTGGATATATCATGTATAACGTTGTTGTACGTCATATATCATTATATTATATTTGTAAAAAATTTAAATATCTCTTGTGGACATTTTTGCGTTGCGTCTCCTTTAAACGATCGCGATGTAGGAATTTTCGCGTTGGCAACGATTGTGATATCTATGTACTGTTTATGTCTATAACCTATGTAATTTATTAAAAAATGTGCAGAGAATTTTGCGCCTATTCACTCACGCGAAAACAAGCGAACATGTCCACACCGCAAAATAAAATCCAGCATGACAAATAGGGGTACTCAGCGTAGGAGATATGATGTTAATTGCATATTTGCAGGTACATTAATATAGTTTATTGGTGGCTTTAAATTAGTGTGTTATATTCTTATATGTGAATAACAGGAACGTTCTCTAACATCATTCAGCGCTTTCTCCAATATTATATATATTGTGAAGTGTATGTGATTAACAAAATATAACAATTGACCTTTAACCTTTCATTTCTAATTAAATCTAACCTTGTTCTGTTAATTCAACCTACACCTTTATCTCTTCCGATGTTTAATTGGTTACCTGTCAGTCCTTGTCGGTGCTAATGACATCCTTAATAAACAAAATTCCTTGGATTTAACTTAAGATTTTTTATAAAGTACGGCATAATTGGAAAAAAGCGATAAACGATATAATGTAATACCTATTTAATGAAAACATGTTCGTAAGATTCTAGATTTGGAATAGATCTATATACCTCGTAACTCTTAATGACATTCTAGTTTACGAAAACACGAACGTTCGTCAGAAGAAAACCAATTTCTTGACATTATTTCTTTAACATGAACCATATGTTGCTAATTTCGATATGAAAGTACACCAATAATTGGCCTTTTAGGTTTGCTTATGTGTAATATCTTATTTATGAGATAAATATGACCCTTGAAACTGACCTTGATATATCTTTCCGTGAACTAACATATTGCCTATTGGAAGTAGGCGTCATATATACCGCCGGCGGGGTCAGCGTGCGTCCTGTGTATCGCACACGGAGGTGCAGAACACATCCACTGAAAAAATCATTCGTATATATATGTACTTATCCTTAACTACATGCTGGTATTTTAGGAATAAAGTGAATAACATTTTAAAGTGCATGTGTACTTTTAAATTAAGATGTTGCGTTGGGGATCCTTGAGGGGAAATACCGATTTTTTGATAAATTCTACAAAACACACATGTAGTGCCTGTCTCATATGCATGTTCTCTGGAACGTTCATCGACAAAGATCACTCGGCAAGAATAAATTTATGTTTGGAGATATTTTGTTTATTCCATTATGAGCATTTGTAATCGTACGTATTTAATATTTGATATTATTTATGTTTCTTATTGATTTTGATTAAAGTTCACAATAATGTGTTTGCTTGGTTCAAATGTAGGTTGTATTTAGCTGTATTTTCAATTTTCAGCGATAAATATGTTTTACACAGTAACGATTCATAACTATCAGATTATAAATAATTGCAACGTTCATATTGATTATTAATAGGAAAATCAATCTGCTGTACCCCGTTGCCAAATGCCAATCTTGAGATAAACGGCTACACCACGAGAAAAAATGCCAGATCGTGAGAGAAACTGTCAGATCATGAGAAAAACTGCCATATCGTGAGAGAAACGGTAAAACCACGAGAAAAACTGTCATATCTTGAGAAAAACTGCCAGATCGTGAGAGAAACTGCTAAACCACGAGAAAAACTGCCAGATTGTGAGAGAAAATGCTAAACCACGAGAAAAACTGTCAGATCGTGAGAAAAACTACCAGATCGTGAGAGAAACTGCTAAACCACGAGAAAAAACTACCAGATTGTCAGCGAAACTGTCTGATTATGAAAGAAACTAATACGTGTACTGCATACCAGTAAACTTTCGCCCTGTCATATATTCGCCCTTAGCCGGTACAATCCATATTCGCCCATTGCTATTTTCGCCTTACACACACTACTCTATTGTGTATGCTCTTGTGTACTTATATTCGCTGTTATGATCAATTTGGTCCCGTTACGAAGGGCGAAAAAGGCAAAAGTTAAACTGTAGTGAAAATTTCCAAGAATACAGTATGGAGTTTCCTGAAACATCATATTCAACTTTAAAAGCTTTTTTTCAAAAAACACTAAACTGTATCATTCAAAATATGCATTGAAGCTTTGATAATTCAACCATATTTACTCCCAGTAGCTAATCTAGATGAAAGAAGCTGGATTGTGAGATGGCCAGAAACAAGGGTCATTCGGTCCAGTAAAAAAACCAGGATGGATAATGGAACAGTTCGATTAGCAGTAATATGATTAACAGGATACGACAGTGCCTACAATCAAATTAGACATAATGTGGCTTTTCTCAGCGACCGCTGCTGAGGAGACGGAGGAGACTTACAGTGATCAGCTTCTTTGTCTTATACTTTACGCCTATCTTTATCTTCTCGACTGTTTTTCCCTTGACACCCGTCATTGTTTGCCCGTCGTCGCATGACTAAAAGCATAAATTTAACCCAAACAAAATATTTACAAATCTTATTCATCGTGTTCAGTGTATGAAAGTCACTTCCGCAGGATATTATTGTAACACGATCGAATATATCTTATCGATATGTAATTTAACACATTTTAACAAGATGCTCATTTAACAAGATGTTCATGTATAAATTGGTTGTCGTATAATGAGAAGACATTGACGAAACCACGTTGTTTGTAATCCATGTTTTCCGTGTAGTTTGTCATTTCAGGAAAGCTGTTGTCGGCATGTTGTATTTCTCTTACCTTAAACATGAAGCAGGTCGTTCTGAAGTAAAATAATTAATATTATTCACCGATATTTGTAAACATATATTGTGGCTACTGTTGTGTACAGGCTACAAAAATAATGCCACTCCAAAAATCCAGCAAAAAAATAAAAAATATATTCAGTCTTCATCCACACAAAGATAAATATTGGAAAAAGTCCTAACATTATCAAAATGCATTTGGGATAGTGACCGTTAAAGTACAAATACACATGTATATGTACACGTATGAAATAGTATTGTACATTTTGCGGCTTCAGACTCTTGCTAATGATTCGTTTGAACAACCATAAAAATAGATGTCCGCAAAAAATGTAAGCACTTCCAGTAACTTTATTTACAGAAACTATTACCCATTAAAATAAAGATGGCCTCCGTTGTTCTCCATGTGCATCAATCAACTAGATATATTTCCCCACTCCCCTCTAGATACACATTTCTAATTAAAGTGACTACTTTACTGCCGCCAATGTCTGCAATATACTTTTAGTGGAACTGCCGTGGAGTTTGTCAGCGTTGCGTTAATCAATACTGCAGAGTTAGTTTTTCGTTGTGATGTTTTAAAAATTTTCATATGTTGACAGGGCTACCGAAAGTGCTAGCTCATATATGACTATGTACTAGCCCAGTAAAATATGGTGTATTTATTGTAAAATTCCTTAACAATTATAGCATCAATACGCAAACTTACGTTCTTTGCAGTCCCTGGAATTTGTCATTTACTTCAAAACCTGTCAATTTTACAGTCGAGGTGCCGCGCGATTCTTTTGATGTACAGCAAACGACTAAATTAGCCTATTTGTAGTATCCGCAAGCTGGCGTGAACATTGCTTTCAATTTTGTCATGACATATCCAAGGGGTGCAAAGACCCGATGAGAGCGTTCCCCTAACATTACGAGGATGGCTAGGTACTTGTCGTTTCAGAAGCTTGGTATAAGAAGCCCTAGCTGTACTTTATATCGTACCACGTGATTGGTAGAGATAGTTGATATTCAATGGTTTCTCACTCACTGTATTCATCTGTGCATATTGACGAAACAATCAGACATGCACTATTTCACTTCATGATTGTACGAGGTGATAATAGTTCTGGCCTCATTTAGAATCTCACATTTCTACTGTGTCCCCTATTTAAAGGATATTGACGAGACCAAACAGATCTGTTACACGAGTTGGGATCTTAATCTTTTCCATTCCTTAGATTTTATTTAACATGTATGGTTCGTGTCTCTCTTGGCACGACTGCCATCAACCCATTTGCTACCATATAACTCGGTACGACATTACCGGGTTGACGGGCAGTTAATACTATCACATATTATATCATATTATTTACTATAGTTTTTAAATTATGGAAACATCCCACTGGCCAAAATACTACAAACATATTAGGACCTGTATGTATTACACACAGCTGTCAATTGGCTTTCATGCACAGTACAATAAATAATACGAAACATTGATAGAAATTGGCACCACAGCTTAGTTTAATTACAAGTCTGTTATTGTCAACATTACACATAACGCCAAATACATTGAAGTATCACATTACATAAACATCACGTGACCGGAAGTACAAACAAAGTATTACTGTATACACACATCACGCGAACTGAGGAACAGATAAAGTATTACTTTATTTACAAATCACGTGACCTGAATAACACATAAAGTATCACTTTAAACCAGTCACGTCACAACTAAACCACAAGACGTAGTACATCACGTCAAAAACACATTATTAGGTAACGCAAACCAATGTCACGTGGCGTGAAACACCACGTGATTAACCTTTACACCACGTGACGAATACAAACAAACAAGAACAAGTACATCACGTTATGTTTACTCTACATTATTTTAACATAACGAAATATTAAGATCAGGTGACGTCATATCACGTGCTGTAAACATGTTGCAAAGTATTGCGTAACATAAATAAGAAATTGAATACATCAAATCGAATCTAGTTATGACGTCACAAACCATAAAACCTCAAATAACGTAAAATGTATGAAGTGACGTAAAATAGTTTGGTCCAAGAAAAAGTGTAAAAAATATATAATTGTGGTTATGAATAACCGGTATTCTCATCACATAGCTGTCAGCATCATACTCCATCACAAAAGCAAGTCCTGGAAACTATAAGCACTACTTGTGCAATTTTAACACAAAATGAAAGCAATGCTAAACAAAATTTCACAAATAAAGGCTACAAATAAATGCGGAAACATAGTATGGAAAATTGAACATGGTTAAAATTAAAGTTTGTCGTTTTATGTAACTTGCCATCACAATAAATTCTGAAATTATAATTGGGCAATAAAATTGAATTATAATTAACGAAAGCTAGACTTTTGTTTAATTTAATACACTTAGATGACCGTTTTGTTTGCCAAATTATAAACATGTAGGACGATTGAATTTCTTTAGAACTATATATATTACAAACAGTCAGCATCTGCACATATTTCAGACCGAATTTCATTAATATTACTTACAATTCATGAGTAGTTTTATACCCGAAAAACCACACGAAATAACCAAGCAAGGTCCGTTTAGTTAGGTTGATCTTGGCTTCAGAACATTATAATGTATGCATGTATCAAAATTCATTTAAAACATGCGAATATCGCCTATCATATTCAGGTAATGGGCCACCAGCATCAAAAAGTAAAAAGCTGAAACTAAAATTATACCTCCCCATTATAGAAAAACATTAAATTCACGTTCTGAAACCGCAGACCATTTCTACTCCACAGGTAGTTGTTTGGGTTATTTATCTATAAATAGCCAACACGGGTGGTATTCGTTCCGTTTTATAGCGCCGTTGTCATAAAAATGCTCTAAAAAGGTACTTCAAACAAAATTGATCTGTATATGTCTATAAAAGAATTTTCGGAATGCCTACATATGCAGTAAACACGTTAAACTTGTACAGGTAGAAAACAAGGTATATATATATCTAGCGTTATAAAACCGCATTACGGGACAGAAGCATGCTGTCGCAAGACCCTTTGGCTACGAGTATATTGTAATAATAAATGCTATCAGAAACCATTACGTATTCTTTACGTACGCTGTACCTACCACGGTGTTTATTACAAGTTAAGATCTTTCCTAAAATATCAGTCATCACTCTATGGTGAACGAAACAGCAATAATTCGGAACATTTGCTGTGTAACAACATAGGCCTTTGATTTCGTGCCAGTGGATAAAAGAAAGTCTCAATCATTTTCTTGTCAGTACAAGTTTGGGTTATGGGTGATATTTTATTCAGGGTTGTTAAGAAATAAGAATTAATTTCAGGTATATAGTAATTGCATCTTAAAGTAGCGAAGTGTAAAGAGAGGGAAAATCATTAAAATAACTGGATACTTATTTTAGGAGGGAATTGAAATGAAAGCTCCTAAACAATTATCATCAGTGTTCCCAATGAATTTTAAACTTCTGGGTATATTTGATATATTTTCAAAGTATAACATAAACGCTTAAATAAGACACATTTACTTATTTACCCCTGAAATTTCATAATGCACTATTCCAACCTTTGAATCGGAAGAGTTAAAATGTGTCTTCAGGGTGAATGAGGTAATGTCATAGATATACCATGTTATCTTGCCGGGTGTCCCTCTGTATTTGGTTCAATAAAATTGCTTCTACACATTTATACTTGCAAACATTTAACCTAATGTTATTTTCAGACACAAAAAGGGCTTGCTTTACCGACACAATTTGTCCAGCAAAAATGGCGTTATAAATAGGGAGAAATATAAATGCAATATTATGAAAAAGGAAAACAATTGGACCCTGAATATGTTGGCGTCAGGCGAAGTGGCAAATGACACTGAGGCTCAATATGGAGATGTTTTAATCCTTAAAATGTTATTCCCTAAACATTTTTTACCTTTAGAAAACCGAATTGTTTCACCATGATTGACACTAGCAACGTTAACCATGTTCAGGAATAAGAATCGCTTTAGATACGCAATATTGAACAGAAAACTTCAGATTGTTATTTTGTAATTTATTTTTAACACAGTAAATGGAATCTCAGATCATGCAGGGTATTTACTATAGAAATCTAATACGACTAAGACAAACTTAATTATACGGTTTGTTGTTAAGTGCTTCAAGATACAGATCCTGATTAATTGAAATGTCTGGACAGATCAGCTTCCATCACTATTTCCAATATAAATATTTTTGAAATGTATTACATTTTCCATTTTATCTACGCATGTCATCTGTGTTTATACAAGATATCTCCACCGTGTATAAGAGTACAAGGATCTAAAAACTCATTTTTTTTATCCCAGAGTTGAGATTTCTGTCTGCATCACGAAGGGATGACTGAACATTTTGCATGTCAGCCATTTTGACAAATCCTCATTAAAATGCAACATTCACAGCATTTGAGTAGAGCGCCTCATATTTGTCGTTGATCAGCGTATGTAGACCAGACGCCAGTTCAGAAACTCTAGCAACTGGCACGAAATGTGGAAACTCAGGTAGGTTTAATTAAAATCAAAACTTTCAATTGCCTAAAATGCAATATTAATATAACGCCCGTTTAATGCAAGAAACCTTGCTCCCAAATAAAAGTTCCCTATAAAAATACCCCAACCGTTTTCAGCATTCTTCTGTGTAGTGTATGTACAGAAAACTGAGATAATGAGTAGTAAACTTCCCAATTGTCTAAAAATCATCTTATAAAACCAGTTGAAGCAAATAGGGAATAATTTAGCCATTCAAAAAATGACCACGGCAATCCAAATGTAACACAGATCGAACTGAATAGTCAACAGTAACCGGTAATGCAAACACTTACATCCAAATAAGGAATATTTAGAAGTTCGTTTTCCTTTTTGGCTATACCACAGTTTTCTCAAAATATAACATTAGCTGCTCTCAGGCTTTCAACAATCACACACAGCGAGGTGATTTAACCAACCATAACATACACCATTTAGTTACTGATGTGTCCATTCAGAACATGCTGTGTATAAATGCCATTAAATTTGGACGATTTCACTTTCCCTCTGATATCGAACAGTCCTTGCTTCTTCTCTTTTGTTGTTGGTTTGTTAGTTTTCGTTGAGTCTTTCGTTACTTTTGTCTTACTAGAGATAACTTGCTCCTGTAAGCGTGATTCAGCTATATAAGAATGTTTACCGTTTGCTAATTTTCTTTTCTTTCCTGATGTCTGTTTTAAAGCCCCTTTACTGCCGTTTTCACCAACGCCAACAGAGGGCGACGTGAAAGCTGGAACGGGACTATCACGACCATCGTTAAAGTCATACACACTACCACTGTTGTTGCTGAAGCTGTTCACATCCTCCAAGGGTTTGAACCCAGCACTTTCTACGGGATGTTTACTCAAGAGTCCCTTGTTTAAAGAGGTTGGTGCCTGACAGGATAGTCGGTCCATATACTTGGATGTATTTTTCTTGATAACAGGAGCACTGGGTTCCTTATGCGTTGGATCTTTTCCGTTCTGTTTCACTTGCAATGAAGACTCTTTTGCATGTTGTGTTTCATCTCGGGTCACGGGCGACACCGCCTGCGCAGGTGCAGGTGCAGAAGCAGGCGTTGGCGTCGTCTGTGAAGGGGGACTGGCTTCCATGGCTGGTTGCATAGGAGATGTATCTCTTTCGGCAACTGATGCTTTCTTCGGGACATCTTCTATTGTAGCTGGTTGTTTCTCCTTAATCGCCGTCTGTTCATCCTCCCATTTTCGTTTGTGGTTTCTGGCCAATTCGAACACGGTGTACACAAGTCGTAATGGCGATTGCTGTAATACAATGATATAGAATACATTAGTTGTTGACTACAGCCCACTTTAAAGGAATGCGTTCCCCTATATACAGACAATACATTTTGATTGCATTGGATCGATCCAGGAACACAACAAAGTCAACGAGTACCAAAAATTGGCAGAAATGGCAAGCAGTAGTTTCCACACATATTCTATTAACAGTATTGCCATGCTGCATTGCCACTATCTGAAGTGCAGTTTAGCAACGACGAAGAAGAGATTTGACTCATTCACCCCCTGAAAACACATTTGAACTCCACCAATTCAAAGGTTGGAATAGTTCATTACGAACTTTCAGTGGTGATTGAGTTAAATAACTATGATTAAGAAATATTGAAGTTTGTTGTGATTATGTTTTGAACTTACCCGCCTCCACGTGTAAATGTATGCCACATCCATCAAGGTGAACAAGTCGTCTAACGGTTCAAATGAGTGGAAAATGTCAATCTAGAAAAAAAAGAAAAAAATAACAGTATGGCTACACATTTAATACTGGACGGTCTCGTAGGAAGGGGATAGGTGGGTGGCGATGGGGTCGTTTGATTAGGAGATGGTTCATTGTTGGGCTATTTTTAGATGGAAGGAAGAAGACGAGTGAGGGTGTGGTTGATTTGGCTGGATGACATAGATGAGAGGTGGCTATTGGTTGTACGGATGGGAGGAGGACCCGAGTTGTAATGGACGGTTGGATTGGAGGAGAAGGTGAGTGATGGTTGGTTGGGTTGTTTGAAAAGGATGTGATTGATGAGTGATGATGAGGCTTTCTAAGGTCGTGGATTAGTGAGCGAGGGTGGTTGGTTGGGTAGTTTGAAAAGGATGTGAATGGTAAGTAGTGATGTGGCTCCTCAGGTCGGGGCCTAGTGAACTAAGGTCGTTGGAAGGGGATGAGAAGGGCAAGTAGTCATGGGGCTCTTCAGGTCGGGGTGAAGTGAGGTAGAGTGGTTGTGTATTTGAATGGGATGAGGTAGGTAAGCAGTGATGGCGTTCCTCGGGTCGGGGTAAGTGAATAAGGGTGGTTGGGTAATTGAAAGGGATGAGATAGGTAAATAATGATGGGGCTCTTCAGGTCGGGATTTAGTGAGTTAGGGTGGCTAGGTTGTTTGAATGGGAAGGGAAAAGTGAGTGGTAATAGGCTATTCGGGTTGGAGGAAGTAGTTTGGGGATCGTAGGGGTTAAAATGTTACGATATGGATGAACAAAATATCTCAAATATATTAAGACATGGATGAAACAATAGGGAGAAGACAATCACGCAAGTAACATAAATAATTATCTAAGTATACAGGTACTCCAACGAATAGTGGCTGGTTTTCAGGTGTTTCCTTGGTCTTACAATATAGCTTTCATAATTTAAATGGCATGGGGTCTATGTTTCACAAATTGCATTTTTACGAATTCAGAATAAACAAATGAGAATTCAATACCATAGCTAGACATCACAGTAAGGGTCGTGTGCTGCCAAAAAGAAATATTTTATATACGACGTCACAGGTCATAGGTCGTTATTTTATCCATATCCGAAGTTTTCACAGCGGTTAACATAGGCATTGATATTACTTCCAACCTTTTCACCACGTGTAAAATATTTTCATTATTGTGGATTTTTTTAAACAATATCTAAGTTGTAATAACAAACTGATTTATGGTATACACCGAAGTTAGCAACGAAAAATAATTGTTTGTCATTCGAGTTCATTAATTTTCAAACCCCAACAGACTGGAAGTTTACCGAGTGTAGGAGTGTTGGTTGGTTAGTTGTATAGGGTTTAACGTCCTTTCAGCTTTTAAGGTAATTTAAGAATGACCCCCATGTGTGTTGTGTATGCGTGCATGTGTGTATTTGTGCCGGAGAAAGGGTATGTGTCGGACGGTGTGTAATCTAAATAATAGTTACGAAGATTTTAGACGACAATGTCAAACATTAATCGTTAGGGAACAGTTTTTATCATAACAATACCAATAACAGCTGCATTTGCGTCAAAATCACATGTGGTTTTATAAAATCTTATAGTATCAAAATAAAACCAATTAGCTACACATTTAAAGTACCTTGTAGCGAGGTGGCAGGTCAAATTTCATCCTGATGAACTTCTTAAGATGACCAATGGTCACTGCTGCTGGACACTGCAGATACCGGACATCCCTCTTCTGTGGCGGAAAAGCATCAAGTGTGACTTACATACAAAATTAATGAGGATCGCAGGGACTTGTAATGTTTGATATACAATAATAGATTACAGTGGACTGTGTCTTTAGAAATCTGCTGAGAGTATTTGATGGGATGGGGGTATTTCATAGCATACCACTTTTACCTTACTTCACATATGCATACATTGTCGGAGCATAATAATATTGTATCACATGGTACAATTTGTTGTATAAATAATTCACATGATCCCATTTTCCAGTAAATCTTATTGACTTTTGACTCAATTATTCGCTGATAAAGTTGACGAACTGGAACAGTATCTCCTAGTATTAGTAACCATTTTACAGTATATTGACACAATGTAATTATTTCATCTCCGTCTTCGTTATGCTCAGCTCCGGTCTTCGGAAATCAAACTTATGATTTATTCGTGTTTATTCTACATTCTATAGTGTTATTCTACAGAAATCATAACATGCATCTGATGACAAACTTTAGCTGTGCAATATAATGAATAGCACACTTTTAATGTGACGTCACATATGATCTTATATCGTTACCTTCATTCGATCGGGATTGCCCTTTCCTGTACTGAAATCAAGGACTTCCTCTGGCACACATCTGTGAAAAGTAAAATATATATACAATGAAACCTCGTTATACGGCCACGATTTATCCATATAACTTTTTTGCGTAATGGAGGGGTTTGGCGATAAATTAAGGGAAACATATAAAGGAATGCTTAAGAAAAAACGAGAAAATGGACCATGGAATATATTGGCGGTAGGCGAGGTGGCAAACGAAAAGAGGGACAGTATATAGAGGTTATACTGTATAGCATATTCAGTTTTTAGCAATATAAATAATAACATTAACAATATTTGTGTTGCAAACCCACTAAAGAGATACTTTCCCGAAACTGTCATGATTTAAGCGTTCAAAAGATTTAATTGATAAGTTCGTATTCCAGTAACAGGTTGTTCACATCAAATTCTTCCAACTTTAGGTGAAAATCCAAACATTTGCCAGTGATACAAATTTGGCCGATTTCCATTCTGTAAATAGACGTTTTGTAGATTATTACTCACACTGGTATAATTTCTTCTGCTAGTGTATACAAAGGAGCCCCGATGATAAACGTATGACCATAGAGATCCAAGTATGCATCGCCACAATAAATATATCATTCCCTCCGGGACTTTGTTTAACATTCGTTATTGGTGTTAAACAAAACTTGGCCGAATCAAATTGTCGGTAGGATTCGTCATTTCGTACATGTATAACAACTAAGTGTACACACGGTTATAGCGTGTCCGAATTGACTTCGATTATATATTGCCAACTCGTACATAAGTTACACCTTTGTGTACATACGCTTCACTGGCCATTTGTCTGACGAAGGTGACTTGGTGCGTATCGTACCTGTCACCGAAACGTCACATATCAACACTTACTGGTTGTCATACGTAACCTTTCTACTACTTATCGGTATCATTTTCAAATGAATGGATTTATTCAAATTGATTCTTTCTAAGCCATTAAATTGTATCCAACAAAACCCATTATAACATCGTTTTAAAGTCCTTAGCTCCCGACAAACTCTCAGTACTTACTCAGAGTACAGCTCAAGCGAAAGGCTGATTTTTTCGTCGTATGTGTAGATGAGACGGTCCTGGTCCTCATCTCCCTTCTCCTCACATGGCCCATTGCAATGATGAGCTGGAAAAAAGCCAAAATAATTACTTTGTTTTATTTGTTCGAGGTATAACATCCTTGCAACAGTTGAGGTCATATACAGACGGGTATCCAGGAACCAAACGATTTTTTTACGCCAATTGACATTTATACTGCCGATGTTCAAACGCTTTGTATTTCGCGGTCAACCGTTGATGGACCATTTCAGTCCCCGAAAAGTTCATGTCATATATTTTTTTCACGTTTTATGAGCTAACATATATTCCTCATCTTCTGAGAATCCGGATCGATCGGTCTCTTTCTTAGAATTTTCTTAAAACTAAAACTATATGCGGTCTTCAGCGAATAAATTACTCTCCATTATTAAAGAGCTCTGTAAAATTTATTGAGCTTCGCAAATTAATTCAACACATATTTCAAAAGAAATGTCTGGTAATGATGAATCAGAATGGTCAAAATATGTTACTTAAAAAAGGATGTTGTTTTTACAGTTACTAAAACCTTAAATTTAGGAGTCTGTTACTAGCGGTACAGTTTTCCACCGACAGCCTGGGTGGTGAAAATAACACCAATTTCTCATACATGTCACAGTAACTAACGTCACTGTCTGTATAAAGTGTTAGATCAAGTTTCCCGTGGACGCACGTGCTCAGTTACGTAACCGTTAACATAAAATAAACAAATAATTCATCACCCTGTCATAGCATAAACAAAGTCAATCTCGTTCGAGCGGAAGTGTCAAAACCTCTGACGTCACAACTCGCCGTTTTGATATTTGTCATTGAATTTGATTTATTTTTTTAGTGTTTTGTTTAAAAAAGGTGGTTCATTTCAATTCCGATATTAATTATGCATACGGAAATTATCTAAAATTATTTATGAGGTACATTTCCGGTCTTACCTGCTTCTGGGTGGGCATTGTACAGGTCTCGTCTGCGTTTCATCTCACCTGCAAAAACAAAGCGTGTTCGTGAAAATGTCACATTAACATTTAAATTGTAAAATGACCGATTTCCTTATGAATAGTGAACGATTTTCTGTCGTAGATTTGTGCAGTTGTAGTAACATACCTCAACGGTAGAACAAACAAGGTTCAAACTTGCCGTGAATCGAAGCCCCTATAATCTAGAGACGCCGCTAACCTCGGTCGATCATTTACCTATATTTTTATACGGGCCAACCTACAGGGACGACCCTATTAATCAAAAACTGACACATTGTAGTTCTTACCGCTTTACACTGCACAGCATGTAATTGACTATGTATGGACAACCACGAATCGAGTTTGAAAGAACGCATGTATCTTCTACAAAGTTCGAATGACAACTCTCATTAATTTACGGTATATTGGACAGGAGGCGACATGTGTGTATATATATCTAGTGGGAAATCCTCCGGGCGGCTCTGTAGAAAATTGTACCTACCTGCTGAATAGGTAGGCATGTCTCGTGATATAGGTAATTATTGTGACCACAGATTCAATGATATACATTACTACAGGTTTACAAATGACAAACAAATTCAAAACTACCCCTTTACATTGTCAAAGCTCCTTGTCTAATTATGTTATAGGCCAAATTTGAATAAAACTGTTTCTTTTTTTCACCTGTTTTGGCTCATATATGATGGATGAAACGAGAAATATTTTGGACAAACACTTGCATGAATCTACACATGTACTAGTGTAGCTTTTTTGTGTGATACAACTCAAAATAAATATCTTTTATACTCCAATTACTAATTACAAGAAATTAGAGCATTCTTTACTATGGCGTAGCTACTAAACAAAATAGAGGTTTATAGTACAACTACACAGTGTAATATATCATCTATTCTGGCGTCATAAGTACTAAACGATGACGGGTATAGGGTTACATGTAATAGGGACAGTGCTATAGCTATATACAATGGCAAATGGTGTCATACTTACTTTTGTATAATCCTGGCACTAGTTTATACACAAGGTCCTGTAGTGTTTTGTCTGATCTGAAATTCAACAGAATAATGTCATTAACATTCACACATCACCATTTCATGATGACCAAAATTCTAATACTAATATTCTAACTATAGAACACACACGCACTAACTACAATGATTGCTGTCTTTGAAAAAAAATCATTTTTACACTTTCTGTGAGATTTCAAGGTCTGTACGGTTTATTAATAATGCTCAAACAGTTTCGCTAAGTCTGGCGCAGTAAAAAGAATATCAAACTGAACACTGTTTTATAGGATTTCCGATATATGTTAATGACACAGTGATACTGTGCTGGGGTGCCGCTAGGTGTCAAATGTCCTAGCCCTAGTTAACTGACTTCTCGGTAAGGTTACTTACTTGACATTCTGTAGCGGTTTCGTCTTGTGTACCATGACGTCACAGATCGGACAGTACTTGCTTGATTCCAAGTAGCGGACGATACATGTCCGGCAAACTGTAAAATAGGGAGCGGCAAAAAATTAGATATCATATGCAATAACCGATATCGACATTCAAACCCTGCAGTTTCGGTGAATAAGTAAACCTGCCGAATCCAACTGTATGTTATAGTGAGAGGCGACTTATGCGATGCCGCCTGCAGAATCGGGGGGTTTCTTCTGTCTTCCTATGGGGCATTCACGAAACAAATACGGATCTATTGGCCCCATTTCAACACTTATGATCTACTCTATATATTTGCTGTTCTCACTTCCTGAATTTTTATTTCGACATTGTTTGCCTCGGCACCCGTCTTCATTTGACCTAGGCTGTTGCGAGGACAGGAAACCCTATATAAACATAAACTCCACGCCACATAGATTTACTGAACAAGGGTATGATACATGTCCCCACTGATTGCTCTCAGCGATATTGCGTCCTCGCGAACTTGGAACCATGACAGAGTTATGATTATATTTTTCCAATATCAGAAGCAGTTCTGAGGTATCAGTTACTGTAAAATCATAAATATTTCGTGGATAACAAAAATCCACAAAAGGAAATCCCCACGAAAACATAAATTTGGTATGATATAGATAGGTGAAAATCAGAAATCAGCGAAAAAGTGTGTCCTTGAAACAGGCTAGCATATGAAAACCTCGAAATTTTAACCCCATGAAAATAAAAGATTCTACAGTAATACCAATGAGATATATAGTTCATTACTAGGATTTGATGTGTTACGATATGATCTTCATTGCCTACCAACACAATACACTCATACAGAAGAAATGTTGGGAAAGTAAACGGACTGTGTGCCTTTAGAGACATTGAAATAATCAAAGTTCTCTGTAAACTAACTGTGTTATAGAGACATTGAAATGATCAAAGTTCTCTGTAAACTAACTGTGTGCCAATAGAGATATTGAAATAATCAAAGTTCTCTGTAAACGGACTGTGTGCCAATAGAGATATTGAAATAATCAAAGTTCTCGAAGTCTCGGTGTTCTCTTAGTCCTTTCAATTTGTTTCCTAAGCAGATGCTCTGAAGAGGACCCACATAAGTCGCCTCTTATTGTCATTCTCGGTGTATTTTTCCCTCCGATGATTGTTTGGGTTTAACGTCCTCGCAACAACAAGAGAGTATTTAAGCGTCAAACCTTTTCAAGAACTCAACATAAATGTAACCGATAATGCTTTATTTTGTTTGCATGGCTATCGACCCCCTTGCAGAATCGGGGGTGGTTTCTTTTTTGTCTTCTATTTCGGGGATATTGAGAAACCAGTAAAAGACCTGCTGTATCCCACTGCATGTGTATCGTAAAAGGCAACTGACGTGGGGGCCCCTGCAGAATCGGGGATTTCTTCTGTGACTTCTACTTGGAGGATTGCAACGATTGGGATCTTTTTCGTTTCCTATCTTTCCTGTATTTTTTTTCTTTCCTATCAACTTTCTCTTCCCGGCGGCACGCGTCCTCATGTGACCCCGGCTTTTGCGAGGAAGTGTAACCGCAAACAATCGGCTTCCGAGATTCTATAAAGTGTAAGCACGTATCACAAGGTCATTGTGACATGTACAATGATATACGTGTAAGCACGTATCACAAGGTCATTGTGACATGTACAATGATATACGTGTAAGCACGTATCACAAGCACGTGCATTACGCATACATGAATGTAACAGTAACGAGATAAATAAGTGAGGTCAAGTTATTTATATTAAATGTTGTTTTTACTCACATGAGTGCAGACATTCAATAATGGTGGCCGCGTCTATGTAGTACCCCCCGCAGAGCACACAGATCAGGTGGGGGTTGAGTTCCGTTATCTTTATCCGAGTCGTTCTGTGCATCTGTAATCAAAGCAAACACGTGACATTAATATCAGTCTCATGAACTATGACCTTCAGGTGTAACGGTTTCCTGTGACCTTCACATATATATTATGAACGAAACTTCATACATAAAGACCGTAGGACATGTTGAGTGAACTTAAGATATAAACATGTACAGTGCATTTCAAACATAAAGAATGGCATTCGGACATATACAGTGACCTTTTGATCCATACAGTGAACTTCTGACACATACAGTGACCTTTTGACACATACAATGACTTTCTCACGCATACAGTGACCTTTTCACCCATACAGTGACCTTCTGACATTTACAGTGACCTTCTGACACATACAGTGACCTTTTCACCCATACAATGACTTTCTCACACATACAGTGATCTTTTCACCCATACAGTGACCTTCTGACATATACAGTGACCTTCTGACACATACAGTGACCTTTTGACCCAAACAATGACTTTCTCACACATACAGTGACCCTTTCACCCATACAGTGACCTTCTGACACATACAGTGACCTTCTGATACAAACAATGACCTTCTAACACAAACAATGATCTTCTGACACGTACAGTGACCTTCTGCCACGTACAGTGACCTTCTGAAACATACAATGACCTTCTGCCACGTACAGTGACCTTCTGAAACATATAATGACCTTCTGACACATACAGTGACCTTCTGATACATACAAAGACCTTCTGACACATACTGTGACCTTGAGACACATACTGTGACCTCAAGACACATAGTGGCATTCTAATATGCACCTTCAGATAGTGACCGTCAGGCTTATACAGTGTCATTGGGACATATTTTGACTTTCAAATATATAGTGACCTTGACATATATACGGAGATTTTAGCCACATACATGTTAAGAAGTGACTTTCAGATATATATATAGTGACGTTCTTATAAAAAAGCATTGACCTTCATATAAAAGCATATATGACACCGGGAAAACAGATATTGTTTTTTTTATAAAAAAAACAGTGATTTTAATATATATTATAGTAACCTTCAGACACATACAGTGACCTTCAGATATCTAAGGAGGCTTAACATATCTCCAGTTGACCCGAGACAACACTTACTCAACCGTGACCTTCAAACACCACTTACAGTGCTCTGCATCCAAAAACAACGTTGACATTCTAAAATGACCTTCAAACAACAATAACAGTGACCTTTAAAATAGAAATTACAATGACCTTCAGATTATAACGGCGACCTTCAAATGATAATAACAATGAGTTTCGAACAACAATAACAAACATTTTCAAATTAAAATAACAGTTGACTCTCAGATAGCAATAAACAGATCGCCAGAAAGTCTCAGTACGGAATAACCTTTTAAAGGATCCCTGTCCCAATGCACTGTGTTTTTTCGTATACTTCAGTAACCTCCCCTTAATATCGTTTAGGATAAAAGTAGTACAGCTGGGCCAGAACACTTCCTCTGGTAGCTCAGTCGGTTAAAGCTGTAGTATAATAATCTGAAGTCCAGGGTTCGAATCGAATCCCGGTCTAACCTCTCTAATTGTTTACACTCGGAACACTGTTGTGAATTATTATTTGTTTATTTCATATTTTTGATTTTTTTCATAAAAGGCCCGCAAGGTATGGTTTTCGTTTCAGAATCGGATTGATCGACGCTGTAGTCATGCTGGGGGAAAGCTGTAGTCATGCTGGGGGAAAGCTGTAGTCATGCTGGGGGAAAGCTGTAGTCATGCTGGGGGAAAGCTGTAGTCAT
>JAUMHH010213290.1:0-12603 GCA_032359455.1 Chlamys rubida | reverse complement strand
ACTCTTAATATAAATAGATGTAATCTAGAAAGAAATTACAGGAAAAAACACGTTTATATGTCGTTAGTCGCTTTAAGAACCATACATTCGTGATATTTAGCTCGTAGTTCCTGGGATTGAGCTTGGTAAAAATTGTTCAAAGTATATCATTTTACCTACTTTCAGGGTTACAGATTTTTCAATAATAATTAATAAATGACTTCGTTTAATAAGTAAAGAACCATAGAGTCGTTATATGTGTCAAAAGCTTAATGGAATGACCTGATAGAAAGTTTTATATAGTTAGCGAAAAAATATTACCTTTGCTTTCAAGGTTACAGGAGTGAAGTTGTCAACAATTTTAAACGAGATATTCGGAAGGACGGACGCTCTTGATGCATATTTTCGCCCGTAGCATTTTTTTTATGAAAACAAAATCCTTCCATAGCCACTAGTGTGAAATATTTTGAAAATTAACACCTTAACATAACCCTTACCAAGGTCAAATGAGTGTATACAATGATCTCTTGAACCAACTGTGTTGCTATTTGAGATGATGTTTTATAATCAACACTATCTACTGATTTCAGTAAGTTCCTACTGAACATGATATATTTGAGGAGTATATTACTTCCAAGAGTTCCTTAAAAGGAAATCATTTTTATATATTTTTTATAATGATATTGTCTTTGGTACAACGTGCCATTAACTGATAGGGCTTAATAATGGTGTTACTATTGATCATATTGATTTGGATACAATGTAACAATAGGGTTAAATACCGATGTTGTTGTTGATTATATGGCCTTAGTGCATTGTTTATAACTTTTGAATGGTGACGGTCCTGTTGTTGTTGTTACTTATTGTTCTGAATAGGACGTTAACCAATGATAATGTTGCTTTTTATGCAATGTTACATATATACAAAAAGAAAGGCGACTTCCTAAATGGTCTTAAAGGATTACAACTGACACAGCAAAGTCAAGCACGTCGTACGCAATGATAAGCGGCGCATATTGCCTTTTGGTAGGAGGCATCATCTCACTTTTGTGTTCCCGATCGAAAACTGTGAGATGAACTAGACAGAAAAGTTTGAATCGACCTAAGTCCCAAATAACCTTCCCCATTTTGTCGATGCTTTTGTCGAAAAATGGAAAAAAAATCCTATACAATCAGTCAATGCAACGCAGAATTAGAGATGTTATCGCTATTCCAGGTGTACACACATTATGAGGGACTGTCATTTTAACTTTAAGTAACAGAGTATTTTATTTCATGACGGTCTAGTGAAAACCCTCACGTTAAAATTCCCTAAAAATGATATCGGTTATATAAATATTCAAAGTTAACTAAAACATCAAAAATTAAAACCTATTTTTCAATTTTTACTCAAATTCCAAAAAAGTTAAATAACTGTTGTTTATATTGCTGTTGGTGAATTGTTACGTTAATTATGAATGACGACGCCATATGTGTATAATGATGTCTTTTGTACAATGTTACTTATAGTTATGAATGGCGACGTAAAAGTTAATAATATTGCTTTGGTTCAATTTTCCTTTAATAATCAATGGCGATGTCATCTATGTATAATATTGTCTTAAGTGCAATGGTACTTTAATTATGAATGGCGATGTCATCTGTGTATAATATTGTCTTTGGTACAACGTTACTTTAATTAAGAATGGCGATGTCATCTGTGTGTAGTATTGTCTTCGGTACAATGTTCCTTTAATTTTAAATGGCGATGCCATCTGTGTATGATATTGTCTTTGGTACAATGCTACTTTAATTATGAATAGCGACGTCATCTGTGTAGAGTATTGCGTCCGGATCAATGTTACTTTAATTATGAATGGCGTTGTGATCTGTATATAATGTTGTCTTGTTATAATGTTACTTTAATTATGAATGGCGATGTCATCTGTGACTGATATTGTCTTTGGTACAATGTTCCTTTAATTAAGAATGGCGGTGTCGTCTGTGTATAATATTGCCTTTGACACAATGTTCCATTAATTATCAATGGCGATGTCATCTGTGTATGATATTGTCTTTTTTGTATTGTTACTTTAACTATGAATGGTGACGTCATTTGTGTATAATTTTGTCTTTGGTTCAAGGTTATTTTAATTATGAATGGCGATGTCATCTGTTTATAATATTGCCTTTGTCTATAATTGTATTCAGTAATTGCAAATTAATTTCTTTTAAATTCTGTGTGCATTCATATATAATTTTAAAAGGCGACCAAAATGAAGCGCATGATTGAATAGATGTATAGAAAGGATATCCAACAAGTAATAATTATAATTTTTTGATGGGACAAATTATCATGTATAATCTAAATGGTTATACATAAATTCAGAGAGTAACTTTACATTAAGAGTCAATTACAAAATAGAGTAAATCATTTGATCATCAGTATATATGTGCTTCGATATTTGTTTTCTAATGTAACCCAAGAATTAAATAAATATGTATCGTTTCAAACTATAACATTGCAGAAAATCAACCCTCTTCCCGGTGAAATTAAATGTAATCAAGCTATTTTAGAAATTGATGATCTAGAAGATTACCATTTGGAAAGGGTAACTTAATTGCAAAGTTGTATACAGTGTTGCTGAATTAAAGCTTAATTCTTATCAACTTATTAAGATTCAGTGAACATTTATTGAATAAGTAATTTGTGATTTCATGTAATAAATATTTGACAATTTTGAATTTGCTTATGTGTAATTTTTACTGCGGTATCTTTTTATTACTATATGCAACAAAAGCGACACTTTCAATGTCGGGACTGTGAGGAGTAATTTGTAATGGCATCATTGTCACAATGTTATATAATTGTATCAACAAAAGCATTAATACAGTAGCGATCAGTTGACTGCAATTTGTTTACATATACCGTTGGTGTGTATGTATCGATTAGGTTTTCTTTTTTGGGGGGGGGGCGGGGGGGGGATATTTCTATATGTATAATGTTACATGTCTTTTGTTTAAATACCCCTGCGAATTTATTCCACGTTGACAACACTTCTTATTATGTAACGATTGCATCTTTTAGTATTTCGCATAAAGTTATACGATTCTTATACAAATTGCATTTGCCGTAGTGGCAAATAACATTATATAACGTATTACCAGGTTTATTTATGTGCCTGATTGCAATTACAGGATTTCTAACATGAGACTGGGTAATAGTACCTGTTGGGAAAATTCAGAGCAAAGAAGTTAAAAGATCAACGTTTGTAGATCTGATACTGTTCTCCTGATGATGATCTCTTGTTTCATCATTAATGGAAGCATGAACCGGAAATAGCATTCTCAACTCGTTTCATAAATAATCTTTTATCAAATGGAAACTCGCTTATCCCACGACTTAACTGTTTTCATTCCTAATTTATCTTTGCAATCGAAACAGGGCTATAAGAACATCAATCAACAAAATACGATGAAACATGGTTCCTATTTTCGTTCCAAATTTGACAGTATTAAACATCCATTTGACCGTGTTCGTTGCTATATTTTGAATGGTGGTGTTATAAGTCGTATTCAGCCGATTCTCCTGACGTTTCGTTGAAACGAACATCAAGGTTCCGGAAGGGACGGATAGTATCCACGATTTGCTCTTGTGCTACTCGGAGTGTGACTGTAATTAATTAGAGGTGGTATATCTATATGGCCCGTTATCTGCATTATTTGGGGGGCATATCATTTTCACTCAGTTTTTGAGAATGAGGTGTTTTCTTGCACTATAGTTGGAAAGTTGTTTGTTTTGGAAGCCCTACTGCTTCAAAAGTAATCTTCTTCTTTATCGAGTTGAGTTTACACCGATAGTCTGAGGAGACTTCAACCAAATGTAACAGGTGCTTTAACACTGATAACATGGTCATGTGATAACCTATTTCTACTCTTTGCACAAGCGGCTCTTGCTTTGCGACGGCCGTTCATGTAGTGTGTAATTATATTCACCTTTCATACTTCCTATCATGTTAGAAACATGCACAATTCAATCGCAGTGTGAAAACCATACATAAGTCACTATCTGAATAATTTTATGCATTCATTATGTTCATTATTATATTCTGGCCCGTATTTGTTTAACCTTTTTTACCCGGACTCTGTCGTAATATTGTCCGTCATTTCTTTCGGAGACGACTTTGCTGAATGTAGTGAGATTTCATATGGTTAGTGATGAGTAGTGAAGGTGTGCAAAAACGCTTTTGATTTTTCCGACTGCTAATTAAACGACCTCTGATTGGCGGAGACAAAATAATTTAATTTTGTGGATTGTAATAAAATGTGGTGATTGGGATACTTGCTGGAAAACAAAAATAAAAGATACAAACAAAACAAAATGGCCGCTCAATACTGGTCTCAAATTTGTCGAAAATTCAAACTTCGGAACGTAAATAAATTGGTATGTACGTTCATATGGGAATGCGTCTTCGTAAAAACGTCTTCTTTCTTTTCGATCCGAGATAAAACATAGTTGTCGCGGTCTCCGATGAGTATTCTTTTTCTCAGTTTTATAACTCCATCAGGTATCATCTTCCTATATCCTGTTTTGTCACACTACTTCATGTACATATGTATCATCACCTGTATCATCACACTACCATACGTATCATCTTACTATATTATGTATCACCACTGCATAATGTATCATCTCACTACTTGTCTGATTTTCGATCAAATTTGGTATGTTATAATCTCTTCGAGTAATGTAAAATATGAAACTTGTCTACATTAACAGATTGCCACTGCCTGTTGTAGGCAAATGTCTTATACATAATTAGAGAGACGTTGTGTATTATAGACTTAAAAGGTTGACACATTTGAATACCCTACTGTTTAATGAACAGTTAAAACAATCTATTACCTTTTTGTCAGTGAAATATCGGATTCTATCAACTTGATAAAACTGATATCTTTCGCACTGTGACAAATAATCACTTTTTTGTATTGACTAATCATAACGGTTTCCTCTATTCGCTGCATTCAAAGGCAACGATATTTTGTTCAGATATAAATGAAGCGACGGTAGAATAAGTGCTTGTTATAGTAAACGTTTGGTACACACACTTAACATTTTAATACTATTTGTATAAACCATACAAGGAAATAGTAGAAAACGTCGGAATTGTGTTGAGTATCCCATTCAAAATGGCGAGCGGCCTTGTTGTCAACCGTGACGTCATTAGAATATGGCGCTAATTATTACGCTTCTGATTCCCGCCCTTTTTTTAATACATTACATTTTTTCATGTTTTATGCTTTAAAAATGTAATTAATAGAAAAGTTAATGGTGTCTTCAGTAATAACAAATATATTTCACTCGTGTTGCTAATATTTTGATATTTTTTACTCGTGCTGCGCACTCGTGAAAAAATATCAATATATTAGACACACTCGTGAAATACATTTTTTATTACTGAAGACACCATTAAATATCCTCTTTACATAATACAAATGTGTCTCATACCAATTCAGAACCACAATACAGTATTTCATTTCTGTCGGCAATACAATATGATTGTAAATTATTTTGGAATATATCTTTTTCTACTTCAGCCCCTTACCTCGATCTTTACTAACATCATGACCAATAAGGATTGCTTACGTGTAGTGGGGCGATTTCGATTTTTCTGTAGTGAATATCCCCCTTTTTGATAGTAACACCCCTGGTTCCCTAACCTTTTTTTCATGTCGCAGTTGGTTTGAAAATCAAAAGCTTAATAATGTATACGTTGAGGCATTCACGTAAAATTCTTCTGTTATTGTAAATATAATCCCTTTTCGATCTTTTCAAAGAATAAAATGGGTTATTTTGGGGTCATCAAATAAAAAGAATATTATACAACATTTGATATAGCACCCTATCTAGCTAGAATAAGCCACTTTTAAGCGCTTTACAGTACATATATATACATTCGATATACAATCAATACAATTATCATATACATTAATCAATCGAATTTTGAGGAATTCGCAGGAGCTGCCTTGTCAGACGCTAACTACTAGTTATATGCCACCTTGCTAATATCTCTCAATGTGGGTATGCCTGCGTGTGTGCTGGAGATGTATTGTGTCACATAGTATATACCGGGGAAAAATCCCGTGCGCACTTTGCGTAAACCCGCAAGTATTCTTCGATTAATAATAATAATAGTCTTTATAAAATGTACATAATAGAGAGAATCATCAGAATAAAATATGATGAAATGCAATGGTATAAAACACCCTTTACAGTATTTAAGATAGGTCCATAACAAAATGTCTTTGCACTATTAAAGACAATAGTGAGGGTGCATTTCTAATATGTTCAGGTAAAATATTCCATGTATATGGTCGCTGGTAGGTAAAAGATTTCTGAAACATTTTTGTTTAAATGAAGGTTGGTAAAACAAGTTATTAGACAAAGATCTAGTAACTCTTGACTGGACATCCGTAGAGTATTTAAAATGGTTAAGATATTGCGTAGCCAATCCTTTTAAAATTGTGTACATTAAAACTGACTGATTGTGAAATAAACGTTTGAAACATGTAGCCAGTTTAACTTCTTATACATGTCACTGGATGGAGTTTTGACATCACAGTTCAAGATAACTCTTTTCGTTCTTTTCTGCAGTTTATCTAGTTTGGTTGCATTTATCTCAGAAGTGTTTCCCCAGATATTTGCACAATAGTTAAAATGTAGATTTACAAAACAATTGTAATATGTTAAACAGGAAAACTGACTTAAGAAAATTCTCAAACGTTTCATTTCATTTCATTTTTTGTTTTTACATTTTCAATTACAGTGCCATAGATAACAACAGTCAGGGTCCGATTTTGCCTGTTTTTACGTTGATATGTACCAATTAACATAGTTTTTGTTTTCTCAGTATTAATACACATTTTATTAGAACTACACCATTTAGAAATACGATTTGCGTCAGCATTAAGTTTGTCATGTATTACATCAATGGATTTATCACTAGTCTCAACTGTGGTTCTCATGTGTGAACTACAGTGCTTGTTCGAAAAAGGTAAGTCGTTTACATGAATGATGAATATCAGGGGACCGAGTATCGATCCCTTGTGCACACCAACTGTAAGCTGCTGACTATCACTCAGTGATTTCTTAAAACTCTCAGTTTGGAAACGATCATGAAGGTAGCATTTGAACAAATTTAATGCATTTTTTGTAATAAACCTGTATGGTAAACCAGGTCAAACGCCTTACGAAAAACTAAAAATAAAACACCAGTAAGACACCCTTTATCAATAGCTTCATACCATGAATTTGTAATATTTGTTAACGCTGTTTGGCATGAGGGACGGGGTCTGAAACCAGATTGATTTTGTAACAATAAGTTGTGCCGTGTTAAGAAGTCATAGAGATGTCTATGTACATATTTCTCAAGACATTTTGATAATACAGGAAGCACCGATATTGGTCTATAATTTGAAACTAGTTCTTTGTTACCTTTTTTGAATAAAGGACTTTCTTTTTCCTTTTTTCCATACAGCAGGAAAAGTACAAGTATCAATGCAATGATTCATAATTTTGCACAAAACTGGTGCCGCACTTTCGGTACAATGTTTTAAAAATATTGCATTGATATCATCAAAACCAGTTGCTTTTTTACTTTCATCTGTGGTATAGAAAATGTATCACCACCAGGTTTCTCTGTAGTAAAAGTACTAACACTGTGGGGTCACAATCCTCAGTTTCATCAACATATTGTTTTGAGATATTGGTGAAATAAGAATTGAAAATGTTGCTAATTTCTTTAGCATCAGTAACATCATTACCATTTTCATGTATAAATGAACACATACTGTTGAAAGACTTGGAACATCATTTTCTAAAATGTCTCCAATTATCATTGGCGTAGTTTTTACATTTATCTAAGACTGATTGGTAAACAAAAATCTTAGAACTTCCTATAAGATATGTTACTTTTTTACACCATTTCCTATATAATTCGGTGTGGTAATTTTTTTGTGATCTGAAAATGATCAATGTCAAAGTTTTTCATATACCTGTACCGAAAAGTTTTCACAGAACAATTAGTTTTTCTGGAACAGTTCCTAATAACACTCACAGGCCAATGGTCACTGATGGCAATGTCAGACACCTCTGAATGAGCCACTCTATCAGGGTGAGTTAGGGTTAGGGTCCAAATATGGTCAATACAGGATCCACCATGTTCAGTATTTATAGTAGGAATCGTTATGCTATTAGTCATATTAAATGTATCCGTCAATAAAGTTGTACATTCTCTACTGAGGTGAGAGTCGGTCAGGGCATTTATATTAAAATCCCAAATGACTATAGATTCCTTGTTCTCACTGTAGAACATTTTAAGAGAATCTTCAAAGTCCTCCATCCATTTGTTATCACTGTTGGCGGGTCTATACACATTCCCAATTATGATAGGGTTAGTGTGATCCTGTTTCAGTTCTAGCCAGAGTGACTCCAAAAACTCATGGCCAATATCATTTCGCAGAACATAGGGCAAGTCACTTTTTATATAAAATGAAACTCCACCACCTGTTTTATTTGAACGATCCTTACAAATCAAGTCATAACCAGTTATATGAAAATCCTTGTCCTCGTGTTTATCGTGTAACCATGTTTCCGTAATTCCCAGTACATCAACATTTGAGGACAATAAAACTTGACTGATCTCATCAAATTTGTTGCACAAACCTCTCACATTCTACCTTTTACAAATTTCAACATTCCGTCTTTCAGCGAAATAGTTTCTATCTGTATCTCAAACAAATCCCAGATCATGTAATATTGGTACCCACTATTAATTCATATAAAAACAAAGTTACATATTTATCTGGACCACAGACTTACATAGCGATCTTATCTTATTCTGTTCGTGGCTGGACAAGACCTTTATACATTGAAAATATTGGATGTGATGTCACTATGGTATATTAATTATTGTTATTGTATATTTGAGATTGATGGAGAAGATGAGAAATTTTAGTCCCTAACCCTATAACACTCAGAGGTCTATGGAGCACGCGAGCACAAGAAAATGTAGGCGTGCGGTACACGCTGATAAGCCAAAAGATCGGGTCTTTCCGTCAAGGAGTTTTACGATACCTGGCGAGGCGGACTGACTTTTGACCAGCAACTTGAGTCTAGGCGATAATGGGATCTGCTCAGGATAGAGAGAATTTGTGTGCAAGACCAGTGTATCTGGGTCAAACACAATCGACAGTAAGTATAAAAATACAATTACCTGCATGCAGTTAAAATTGCATCGAAAAAGCTTAACATTTATGTAATAAAATGTGTAATGTTCATTTACCTACTTTCGGTTTCGTTCTTGGTAAGGTTATCATGTAATATGACTATCAAGTCAACTACAATTTTCATTAAAATGCTTGAAACTGAGACAAATTTTAAATAAATACTTGACACTGATAAATCAGGAAACCCTTTGATTGGATTGAGTGTTTTGATGACAATTTCCTCGACCATGCAATGCAATGTCTTTACCACAAGAGTCTTTATTTAATGAAAGCATCCAGCATTATATGAAAGCGTTGTAATGTAATTCCACTAAGGGGCGGAATGGCTAACATGTTACCCGTCCCCCTGACTGCCTGCAGTATTAGATTGTAATTGGGCGAAATATCTATATGATTTTTGACAGCTGACATAAATGTATTTCAGCGGTTTAGAGTCAAGGTACCGGTCACTTACACTCTTTGCTAGACAAAAGAAACAGACGTTTTCGAAAGCTTGCACAATACGTTTTCAATTCCTGTTTTCGTTCAAAACAAACTTAGTTTTTTTCTGTAAAGTAATGTTTTTGGAGACTGAAATGTTCAGTTTACTCCACCATACAATCAATTCACTGAATAACCCGAGGAACTAACATGATGATCTGATGGTTTGAACAAATTGAAGAACATGTGTGATTTTTAACCTTCAGCATATACATGTGTGTTGTTCTCAACATCATTAGGGGGAGGTATCTTATCACTTCCTACTTACACTTTAATATACGGCAAACATTTAGATGTACAGGCCTAGGATGTACATGCATTATGTATGCAAATCCCCATTAGCTAGGAGTACCTATTTCCAATAAGCTGTCTCTGCTAGCCATCATTGTATTGCTTGGTGTAGAGAAACTAGGCTGGGTCAATCATCAGCAACCTGACCAATCCTTGTTTCATGCATTTTGTGTACGCTTTGCACGGGGATACCCGAACCTTGGCTGTAAATAGTTGTGTCTTCGGGGGCGATGACTTAAAAAAATCAGGGAGGAATATAGCGGAACTGAACTGGGTTGATCATCGGCAACAAGATAGCTCAATTGGTAGAGCGTCCGTCTAGAGTTCGGAGGGTCATTGGTTCAAGCCCAAATCTTGCCGTGCATATTTCCTTATCCTGTTACAATATATAATCTTGGATTTTTTTGGAGCAGTTTGATGTCTGTTTTTTTTGTCATCCGCAATGAGGTATATAGCGAACAGTAGTAAGTGATATAATGATTATAGTAATAAGGGCGAAATTAACAATGGGCGAAAATGGATTTTATTGTGGTAGGGCGAAATTTTGACTTGGCGAAAGTTAACCATCATACAGTATACATATGAAGGCTGGTGTAGAGTCCCGTGTGTTTTCAAACATTCTGTAGAAGGAATTAGAGGAATTTAGCGATACTGGACTGGGTCGATCACCTGGTCCTTGCAATTGTTGCTCAAAGATTGGTTAACTTAAAACCAGTGATCGATGAAAAATTCAAATTATTGTCAATAAGAAAATTTCAAAGCAAAATAAATCCTCAAAATACATCAATCTACTCTGTCTCAACAAACCTATAGCAGTGAAAGGATATCAGATGTTCTTGATTTTCTTGTATTCATTTTTGAAAACATTTTATAACCACTAGTTAACTCAAACCAACCGTTGAACAACTGGGGCGAGGTAGCTCAATAGTTAGAGCATTTGTCCTAAGTTTGGTAGAGGTCTCCGGTTTGAATCCTGGTCAGGACATTGATTTATTTTCCTTTCCTGTTATACAAGGTTACCTGTACAATACAGGTCACGGTAACTGTTGGTGTGTTTACATGTAAACATACAAAGCAGTTAGTTAAAAAGGTCCTTACATTTTACTAATTACCACTTTCTGGGTATTAATCGGTCGTCATGATCACTACAGTCAGAGACAGAATCTTTACTTGTACCGTGGCCTACAGAAACTAAAAGTATTAGAACGGTACTAGCTGCCACAGTTAATAATGTATAGTTAATGCAGACATCCATTTGATTATTTTTTTGTCAAATAAATTGATGCATCGCGATGTTAATACCCTTTTCTATCATTATATATTTATTTCCATAACAATGCACGATAATAACGAAACTTTTGAATCAATATTGCAAGAGGACAAAACGTGCACATGCTGTTACACATACTGTACCATTGTATATAACTACATGCACTAGCAAGATGTTAATGGACCTATCACTGCTAGGACATTTACTTGGACAGTTCAGCTCTGTGTAATAAGTATAAAATACCGATCACATAATATTCCATGTATATAGTAGTTGTAAACATTTATGATCTGGGCATGTCAAAGTATATGTCTTGCTGTTTTTATTAGGCGCTCACGATTTCAGTTTACGAAAATATCTCATGCTTTTATCAATCTCCATTTTTAATATTTCTTTTTTTCACAACAAGTACCGATATTTAGTCAACAGAGACTAAGAGACTATGGTGATTTGCATCAGAATCAGTGACATGTTTATATCATAGGGGACACAAGCTCGGCTATTAACATCAACACACAAGTATATATAATCTTTAAAACTGTAATGCTGAGATTATACGGCCCTGTTTTGAGTAGTTTTTAATCATGTTATTTTAGTTCAGCCTGTACATATTTGGTGGGGTTGATTTATCTATTTGGACTATCAGTATTCAGATAAAGGTCCTTCATGACCCTCATTCATAGATACAGGACAACTTTTAAAACGTTTTCTTCTAATGCACCACGTGAGCTCTAGAAGTGTTGATATATAACCTCTAGCTCACTGATCGAGATAACAGCTAGGCTATCAATTTGAATACAAAAATACATAAATTAATATAAAGTATTATATACAGCTAAGCAAACCTGGCGATAACAATTGACCAGGTAGCTAAATTGGCTAGTGGATCCGTCTAGATTTATGGAGGTCCACGGTCCGAATCCTAGCCAGGCCCAGGTTCGAATCCTAGCCAGGCTCTTTGCAGTTTCGTTCTCCTGCAAGCTGGTATACATGGGTCAAATTGTTAAAAACTGTGACCAAGAGTGAACCCTTATTTCAAGTAATGAGATAAAAGTTCATCTGTGTTGGTATGATTCTCCATAATTTTGATGGTTTCTGAACCTTTGTTCATATTGCATGATGTATATACCTAAATATCTTGACCACTTCTGTGATCTGATTACCTGAAGTCCCATGATGTATATACCTAAATATCTTGACCACTTCTGTGATCTGATTACCTGAAGTCCCATGATGTACATACCTAAATATCTTGACCACTTCTGTGATCTGATTACCTGAAGTCCCATGATGTATATACCTAAATATCTTGACCA
>JAUMHH010213279.1:0-12604 GCA_032359455.1 Chlamys rubida | reverse complement strand
CCAAAACACACACGCATACACTACACGCATGCATCTTGCACACAGGGGAGGCCGTCCTTAAATGACCATAGCTGTTGTCAGGACGTTAAACAATACTAAACCAAACCAAACCAAACCTGCTAACTAGTATGTACTTGTCCTGTTGATGATTGTGATCACTTCTTCCTCAACTGTTCTCCGTATACTAATCAAATGCAAATTCCCCTGAACTCCATATAATATCTGCTCTTAATGACACTATTCCATTAAATACTCAGACTTTTCTTTATGGATATCAATATGAATAAAAGTATTCTGGAGATGGTTCAGAGATTCATTAAAGGTACTAGATGCTTTTACTAGATTGCACTTATTTGTTTATCTAATTTCACAAGACTTTGCTTTATGGAATTATACCAGCACATAATTGTACGATGTGCTGTCCACCGGCATCATTCACCTATTTTTTGTCTGTCCGTCCGTCAGCACTTCAGTTTCCTAACATAATCTCACAATCGAAAAAGCCAAAATTTCTGAAACTGCAAATATGTGGTGATACACTGATTTTGGGCCAAGAAGCATGCTGGGATGAAGGGTTATCAAGTTTGTTAAAAATAATGACTTTCACTAAGAAACTCTTGTCATTTGTTTTTGTTAGGATACGTCTTGCTGTATGTTTAAAAAAAAAGGTTTAAAATGGACTCTGAAGCCTCTATTTAAACCCCCTCCAAATCACATGACTTATATAAGCCTTTGTTTATCACAGATAATTACGTTGGCTACATAAAGAAGTCAATTATAACTTGATTCAGATTCTATTCTTAATAAAGATTTCCCTTTTGGATTTACTTTCACCTGGCAAAGAAGAAACTCATCTGTTTTAATTGTTGACATGAATATTGTGTCAGAGGTAGGTTAGAGAGCTTGCAATATTTGGTTTGTCATAAAATCTAGGTCTGTATCTAATTTTCATTGACCCTGAAATAATGACATACACTTTACTGTACACGCTAAGAACGTATATATGCATCAGCAGCTGGTGAGGGTATAACATGAGTATGCTGTATATGAAATACAGGAAACGGTGTCACCCTGGGATGCACCATGTCTGCCGACCTCGCCCATACCGCTGTGTATCGATCGTATGTACCCTCCGGAACTTGAAATTAAGCACACATCCGACTCTTCTACTTCATCAGCTTTCCTCAAACTTGACTTAAAACATGAGTAAAAAGGAAGGCTTACTACTAAGTTTTATATAAGTGAAAAGTCTTCGACTTTCTGATCGTTATCATGAATTTCGTGAAAGATGTCAACTGCTGAAGGACAAACTTGCAACACAAGGTTCCCAAAGATGCAGATTTAAAAAGACAATGCTCAAGTTTTATGGTCGCCATAATTTTCTCATTGGGAAATATGCTATTTCTTTGTGTGATATGAAGGTCGATGATTTTGATTATGTTCATAAGTGTGTCTTGTGCTTTCATTGTCAATACCCGAGTTCTCGCTGTGAGGACGTGACTTGAATTTGAGCTACATTTACATAACGGGTGTCATCAATGAAGCAGATGACGCTTACCCTTCCGGAACACCTGGTCTTATTCTCCTTGTTCTACTTTTTTCAATGATCTCCATGTAGATCTTGCCTTTGTTCATAGTTTGCCCTAGTTTTATCGATTTTGAGTTAGAATTATGGTTTTGTTAACACTTTGGTATTCACTTGTCGTTTGTTTTAACTCCCTCCAAAGCGGGAAGAAATGCACATACCTTAGACCTTTTTCACATCAAGAGTATTTGAATCTAGCATTTCAAGGTCTAAGGAGGTTGTTGAAATTGTTTTAGTGTCTTTCCCTGGGGCACTGGGCGGGCCTATTATTTACAAATGGGTTCATATTTGGCCATGGAAGCTGCATGCAAAATTATATTTGAATGGATTGATTTTTGAGAAGTCAAATATGTGATTCTTCACAAACGGATGATGGACAAATGGTGATCAAAATAAGTCACATGAAATGTTGCTTCAGGTGGCTTAAAAAAATAACTAACCTAAACATTATTTACGGAAATTCAAGAGACTTTACTAGAAACTCAATAGGCCACATTTTGTAGAAAAGTTGATCAAATACCGTCATTTGTTAAAAAGTTATATAGACCGGTATACATTTGCTGTTTCACCTTAGACAAAAATGCTACGTAAATGTCACGCAAATGCTTTTTACTTGCTAACTCATATTAACTAAACATCTACTTTACGATATCTTGGATCAGTATCAATGGTTGAGCGTACATGTATACAGACAACTGTGACAACACTTGATGACACCATGTGGTCTACTAGCAGAACTGATTGGGTATGATATCCCCACATAAACAATTAAGAATAAGTATATGTGTATCACAGATTTTATTTGTTAACCCAGGGATGTATATCTACCTCCCAGTAACAATTTTATATGGTTCATAAAATGCTATGGATATTCGGCTTTTTTGCCTCGACTTATGCAAGCAAAGGGAATTTATTGTCACCAATCGGGTGAAAAACATACCTGGATTGATTATTTTATATATAATTTAAGAAGTTTTTCATTAATATCCAGTCCATCACTAAAAATTGATCAAACTGTGTATAAAATCAGTCATTTAAACTGAAGTACATAGCTAGACACTTTTTTTCTCAGGGTCTTTTCAAGCTTACATGTAAACTGCATTTGGGAAAGGAGGATCAACATGACCTATTACACTATACATGGGTAAACCAGACATATGTAGTACACGTATGTCTAAACACCGAGAAAAGTATCAGAAGTGTCTATTATAGCAAGGAATTATTCCTTATATGTGCATAGTTCATGGTATGATCAATCAGTAAAACACTCTAGGGTCAGTCTTACATTACGTGTATCAAACCCACGATTTCACATAAAAATATATGATATAATTTTATATAAATGTAATGTTGTATATACACTTTAACAACCTTCCATCCTATATCAGACTTCTAACAAAGGTCTGAAGACAATCTCACACATTATAACTTACAAGTTGTGGATGTGACAAGATAAACAACTATTGCTGGTCATACAACTGGTCATACAATAATATAAACATGACAGAGGATAACCTGATGACGTCCAAAAAACGTACTACAAAACGCGGTGTATGGAAAACTGGTCTGCTCTCACCACAATTCCAATTTTGCCATAACCCAATAATATGATATGATATTAGCAGAAATCAACTTTAGCATAAAGCAGAATAAATTAATCGACTCATCTGTCCCACTTCCTTAGTAATGATATTTCTGAAATTTAATTTCATG
The DNA here is from genome assembly GCA_032359455.1 of Chlamys rubida. Classification (NCBI taxonomy): domain Eukaryota; kingdom Metazoa; phylum Mollusca; class Bivalvia; order Pectinida; family Pectinidae; genus Chlamys; species Chlamys rubida. Next base: position 9,306 of record JAUMHH010213279.1, on the reverse strand, counting down.
AAAATTTAATCCTATTAGTGTATCTAAGACAATATTTATATGAACACCAATGTCACAAGTTGTCAGATTCCTATCTGGTATTTTGACACTCAGTACAACCTGACTAAAACAAGCAATGTTTCTACACATTTCAGCTCACAGAAGTACCAGTTTCATCTTCTTAAAAGTCTCATTGATATTTTCAGATACTATACTTACATGTATACTTGTTTTAAAAACTAACCCATGTAAAACAATGGTATTTTGTCTATAACAAAACCTGTTGGAAAACTATGATTTAAGTTAAAAAACAAATCGGTGACTTGGTATAGGAGCACGTCCGTGTTGTGTGATAACCAAGGGTAAATGTTGCACCCTCAGTCATTCCTATATGATATAAGTTATACTGCTCTGTATCGTTGTCTGTAACAGTTCAATATCTCAGTTGTCTGTAACAGTTCAATATCTCACACCAATATCACAAGTTCTATTCCGTCTTTTCGTTTTGTAGAGTTATCTGCTCTTGTGAGCAGGTATTGATTGTTACGTCATTAGTTTGTGTGAGAACATTACGTCGTTTTCTCAAAAATGAATGACGTTACTCTCACAAACAAATGGCGTAACAATCAATACCTGCTCACAAGAGCAGATAACTCTGCAATATGAAAACACGGAATTATCCCATATCCACATCAACAAATTAAAACTAGCACCATTACGAAAGTTAGATAAAAACATCAGTTTGCTTTCCGTTTGCTTCTTCTTTCACATCTGGGGCATTCAGCACCTCTCCTGGCAAAGCAATGTCTGCAAACAAACACAAAATCACATCAATTCAACACACACAAAAATAGTGATATTCTGATGCTCAGTGTTAACCTGTCTAGATCAAGCAATGTTAATTTATACTTCAATTCAGGGACTACTAGTTTGGCCTGACAATAATGATATTTTCAAATAAAACGTGTTAACATGTTTGAATTCTTACCTGTGTAAAACATAGGAACACTTGGCACACACTACAGCAATGTTATCAAATGGGAACAAAATTTCTTTACTCTCACATAGCTCACATATAAACCCCTTAGCTTGGCATTTCTGAAAGCAAAATAACATCATTTTACTAATCAATATTTTGATCTTACAATTCATCAAACACATCAAATACTTTTTCAGAAACTGACTTCATATTAAATCTAGTGGAATCCTATACAAGGCTTTTTCACTGATTTTGGTAGAAATTGGTAAAACTTTTTTCAACAACTCTCTTACAGTCTCGAAATAGAAACATACCCTTTTGTCACATTCCGTGGGAAAATACTCATTGTTAAACATTTCCAGGCTCCTGCAAGACTTATGTGACAACAACTACCAGGAACATCTTATCTTTCAAAAATAATAAACAGCTCCAAATGTAGTAGAAATAGATAGTCTGAGTAGAAAGGAAGCCATACCTGACAGTCAGTTTTGATGTGTTGTGCCCAGGCAGCATGAATGGAGACAAGTTTCCCAAGGAGGACATCAGACTGAATTTCCAGGAGGTCTTTCATGGAGTATGTGTCCCAGTTCTCCACAAAATGCTGACGATCTTGAAGCAGCAAGAGAAACTTCTGCTTCATAGCATCCCCACACACCAACAGGTATTTCTTCATGATCAGGATCTCCTCTCTCAGTTTCTAATTAGGAAAATATGAAATGATTTAATCCCATACAAGCCGAGATAGGGATTGAAGAGGTTTTTGTTCTCATAAGATGTAAAAAAAGAGAGAAAACTACATACAAAAATTCTCACAATCATAATTTAGTACAAAATTTATAGTACAATTTTACTTCCAAGCCTTACAGTTGGTGAGATTAAAAACTCAGTTGGTTACAGTCAATTATAATGCTTTGGAAGTGAAGAAAGAAAAGTTGTTGAGTACCTATGATAACGACGAAGAGTTGGTATTTTACATGACAGAGTTCTACCCTAACGTGAGCTTTCCTGTTTTTAATTTACATTCAAACCTCAATAAAGTACTGCCTCTCATTTCATTTGCCTCCTCCCGTATTGCCGACTTGTTCACAGATCTCTTTTCCTTACAATTGAAAATACTTCTAAACATCACCCTTTTCTTATACTGCCATATATAGTCAGACAAATAGTGAAAATATCATGAGAATTTGCTGTATTTAACATTATAATTCATAGAATACTAATGAAATAGAAATAATTTCAAAATAAACCTTGTATAAAGCACTTCAAACCAGATAAAAGATTGCCTGGTAAAACTAAATGTTTGTAAACTTTATACATAGAAACCTCTACCAGGTATACACTATTTAGGGGATCATTTTGGTCTATACCATTGGATACTTAAGATCACTGACCCACACCAATAATGCCCTAAATAAGTATTGTGCTGATCAATGTAGCTAGGACAGATTATATCCACATCTGTGATACAAGTACAATGAAGGCACTTTACTCTCTAGCAGTTTAAGAATTATTTGAACTTTTACCTTGATTTCATTAATTTCGTCAACAAAGCTGAACAACATGGGATTGACATCTTGTATTTGCATGGCAGCCTTCGTCATCATCAACTTCAGGTACTGCTTTGAGGCTCTACACACCTGTATTAATGTAACACCAGACACAACAAAATAACAGGTAAGTTAGGGCAATCTACACCAGGTACAATGATTGACAATAGGGCAATCTACACCAGGTACAATGATTGACAACAGGGCAATCTACACCAGGTACAATGATTGACAATAGGGCAATCTACACCAGGTACAATGATTGACAATACCTGTACAGTGAAACATTTTTATGTCAAAGCTACAGGTAGGGTTTGTAGTGATCGTCTGAAGGAGGATAGCTTGAAACAAAAATACAGAATTATATGACGGACGATTACATCAATGTTAGGAAACTGTTTGACTGTGCCACTCAACATTGTAAACAGGCACAGTGTACAAAATGCTTTCTGAAATTGGTCAAATCAGTGTAGGTTTTGAAAGGAAAAAACAAATTCCTATAGTGATATAGCACTGTGTTAAATATAGTGCAAAAGCCCAGCAGATTCATCGTTTAGTACAAGCTATTGATTTTATATTTAACAAAAAGAACTGGTTTACTTTTTTTTATAATTTCTTTTATATAGATCTATATTAAGTTGGATCCTTTTTTAAATTGAATTTCTTGAACCTGCTTGGACTGTAATTACTTTTAGTCTGTTGTAACTTCTAGAGTGGGTTTAGTTTCCTGTTTTATGCATATTGTATAATAATATATAGATCCAGAAGATTAGTAAGTTATCTGTATCTGTGTTATAGAAAATCAGGTAAAGTTTCTGTATATCTGTATAATAATTTCTATGTAAACATAGCGATACCTACGATAGGCAATCATGGAAGAAAATGTTTTGTGTGAAAGGAAAAAAAATACCTTTCTAGGTTCAAAATCCCAGTTGTGGAGGACACGAGCGGGAATCACCATGGTATCATTCCAGTGACAGAGTTCACAGTAATAGTTACCGGAGTAATCACACAGTCGTGGTTCACTGAATCCAGGCTCTGATATACACAAAGGTAAAGTATAGTAAAGTTAATGATCCTGTTTATCAAAGACGTTTTGAACAGACACAAAACTTTCTATTCTTGCAACAAACAAAAAATGTGAAATGCAAAATGAAATAATTTAAATACTCTGTACAATTTTTTATTACCTTAGTATGTTTTTCCCTTTGTTAGAAAAAAATTTGAGCTCCGCAAAAAAGTTTATAGTAGGCCACATAACAGTGGAGTGATACTTACAACCACATAACCATGAATGATAACTTACTAAATGATATTGGGGCCCTGCATTCTGCACACCTGTAGTTCTGGAAGGACAGGCCCCGTGTAGGACATATATCATTGGTATACGTAGGATTCTCCATTACCTGTAAAAGATTTGGAAATTCAATAATACAAAATATAATGGTGGCTTTTTGCTGAGATTTCTATTAGAGAAGCTTTTTAACATTTCGTGTTGACCTGGTCATGAACCCAGTATTCCAAGTTATATTACTTACCAAGCTGAATCCGGTATTCTAGTCCAAATATTGACTGAGCTTAACAATGTTCAACTAATAAATGTTTAACTCTGTAGTCCACAAATTTTACCAGCAAGCAACTCCCCTTTGTATGGTGGCTGAACTTCCAAGCAAGTACAACTCCCTTTGTATGGTGGCTGAACTTCCAAGCAAGTACAACTCCCTTTGTATGGTGGCTGAACTTCCAAGCAAGTACAAAGGGGTATAGTGGCAAAACAAAGCTACCGGTGTACAACTTGATACCAGAAACCAGACATTACAGAACTACAGTATTTTACACGCTTTCCCTGTGAGAGCAGAGTTATATTACTCAGATACAATGTACATTAGGAACAGTTTATGGTACTTACTTTGAGACTTGCACATGTCCGTGTGATCATGTTTAAGCACTTCTCATGAGCACAATAGCCACATTCTGAAGTGAAAAGAAGACAAAATAAATATTTAAAAAAATTATATAAAATAAAGACAAACTCATATTCATCATAAGCTTTCGTTATTTACTTACTATATATAAAATATATGTTTATCATGCAAATAACCAGCAAGGGAAAATGAGATGATTATTGCTAACATTTTCAAACTATTCAGACATTTTCAGAGGATTGCTTTTAATCTTGTTACAACATTATGACATAATAGAAAAAAAAATATACGGGGAGATCATAACGATTTTAAAGTTCCTTTACAGTTAACATGACTACATACTTTTAATGTTACCTTGATTACATGCATGTACTGTTACCATGACTACATAAATTGACCGGTACCATGACAAAATTCATGTTCTTTTACCATGACAACATTCATGTACTGGTACCATGACTACATACATAAACTGTTACGACAAAATTCATGTTCTACTATAACATGACAACATTCATGTACTGTTATCATGACTGCATAGTAAATACAAAATTAATATGACTATACACATGTATTGATGTACGTTGTCATGGTAACATTACATGTATATAGTCTTGGTAACAGTACTGTTACAATGACTACATACATGTACAGCTACCATGACTACATACGAAAATTTTTACCATAACTACATACGAAAAATGTTACCATAACTACATACATGTTCTGTTACCATGACTAGATACATTTAACTATTACCATGACTACATACCCAAACTGTTACCATGACTGCATACATGCACTGTTACCAAGACTACACACAAACTGTTACCATGACTAGATACATTTAACTATTACCATGACTACATACCCAAACTGTTACCACGACTGCATACATGCACTGTTACCAAGACTACACACAAACTGTTACCATGACTAGATACATTATCTATTACCATGACTACATACCTGTACACTTAAACCAGGTCTGTATCACTCCCAGAATCATGGTGTTACACTTCTCACAGTAGTGTTTGCTGCTGCTGCTGATCTGACATTTAAATTTATGGCCGACTGCCAGTTTAACATCATCTTCAATAGGTAATGGTCCCTCCTGTTAACATGCATGTATAATACATTTTAGAGGGAATAAACACACCTGGGCCTAGGAATATGAAACAGACTTAGACTTAAGTTCAAATATTAAACAATGCAATGAAAGTTTCCTTGTAAGTCAATCCAAAATGTATGAAATATCACATAATCACATTATATGTATGTCAAAACGGATTTTCATTTAATTTACACATATAACACTGAAAAATTAGGAAAACAAATTTCTTTTATTATTTTTTATATCTCTAGCCTAGTTCCTGACTCCATTCAATAAAATGTAATAGGATATCAGTGTATGCAGGCATTACTGCCTCTATATTTACATATAATGACGTACCCAGAATAATGTAAATTTACCTTGATTTCTTGCAGCTTCAGTCTGAGTTGTACCAGTTTTTGTACAAGGTTTTTCTGTTTGTCTGAATCCTGAGGTACCTGTAGTATCATATCCTTGCAGTTCTCTATAGCCATCTCCATCTCCTCCGTACTGCTCAGGCCAAAATGTCCCTAAGAATCCAAACAGGAGACCATGTCATAACACTACTTAGGCCAAAGTGTCATATTTATAAAGACACAATGTCATAATACTTCTCAAGCCAAAGTAAAGTGTCCCTGACAGTCACATTAGTACATGTATCTCTCAAATCTTAATCCATCATTTAAATATGCCTGCTGTATTCACCTTGACAAGGCATTTTATGGCATGATTTTGTTTCCAATCTTTAATTGCACTTTTTAGCCTCACAATGTCATTTGTTGTTTAGTCCTTTAATCTGATTGGCTAATGTTTTTTTCATTCTTTCAAACCTTTTAAATTTTTCATGGGAAACAGATTGGGTGATAAAATCTAAAATGTCTAAAAAGTACTTAAAAGACCAATTATTACAGGCAAAGTTGAAGCTATTCAAGACAATCAAGTAAGAATGCATGTATCTGTTTTTCTGATAACCCTACCTACATTTATATGTACCCTAGGTTTTGGTCCAATTATTCTTGTAAATTTTCAACAAGCACTGCTGAAGTCATCAGGCACTCTGTTTTTTGTAAAAATAGATTATTTAAAAATAAGCAAATCTGTTTAATTTTTTTTTAAGTGAAGCTCTGCTGATTTCAAAAGTCAACAATCAAGTCTTCTTGGGAAATAATGTAAGTATATACTTTAAACTTGTAGCTTCATGAAAGATGAAGTTATTGGCATTAAGATCACAACAGAAAGTTCTTCTGTTTTTCTACACCTTAACATATTATTTTGGTAAACATAACTTAAACCTGCAGAATTGATAAAACTCATGACAGTAAATTCGGCTCAAATTATCTTAATGTTTGAAGTGATCTATCTGAAATACAACTGTATATGAGTGTAATAGATGTCGTAATTAAACCTCGGGGTGTGAGAAGTAGTCCTCTGCTAAACCTAAATCTGCATATGTTACGTCAGCAGCATCGTCATCAGACAGGTTCATCCATGATGAACTGGTTTCTGTGAACAGGACAAATAAAGCAGAGTTTAAACAAAAGTAGTTAGACGTGTGACAAAATTACAGACATCCTACAAACTGGAAAGATCAGTGATATTGATCACTTATCAATGTGTCCATCACCATATAACTTCAGGATTTGTAGTCGATGTTTAATATTTGTACTTCATTCATCATAGGATAGCTACCCACAGAACCAAACCATACAAAGGATGATAAACATCTGTGATCTATTTTCACTTTTAATATTATACAATATTGTCATCATGGTGGTGGACACTCAAGCAAAATGAAATGTAAAAGGAGAGGGAAAATGCAAAGAGGCCGAGATTCAAACACAGGACGTCAAAGCTCTAGCAACATTCCCAGTAAATAACCAATTCCAGTTCTACTGCACTCTTCCCTTCTTCAACAAAGTGTTTGACTGAGACACATGAAACCCTATACTACCTTCCATTGGTAGATAAATATATTTGTTTGGGCACCAACTGTAATAGGAAGGAGAAAATGCGATGGCCAGACTGGGTGCAAGTTTTGAATTCTAGACAGACACTTCAACCAACTGATCATTAGCTACCTTAATTTGTCATCAGCAATCGACCCATTTCAGATCAGCTAGTTATACTATGTTAGTCCTTGTATAATGTAAGTGCAATTGCTTGTAATCTGTTTAAGCTAATTAACCTCATTATTAACTGAATATTCCATTACTGAGGAAATAATACCCGAGTCTCACCTGACTGTTTCCTCTGGTTTCTGTTTGAGGAAGTGATTGCAGATGTGTTGAAGTAATCCTCCTCTATGTGAATGTCATTGTCAAATGGATTAAATCGTTTTTTCTCATAGTCTTTTTTCAGTTCCTCCTCTGACAGACTCGAGGAGCGAGAATTCTCTGTATCATTACGTGAGTTTTCCTCGTGGCATGCATTCTCATCATCACATGACACATTAGAAGTAATACAGCTCCTCTCATCCGGCAAGCCACTGTGTTCTTTATGGTGCAGTTCAGACTTAAATTCCTCGACTCTCTGTTGGTGCTCTTCGTATTCATCTCCAGAGGATGTGAACTCTTCCTCGGAGTCTGACAATCCCGTTAAGATACTACCAGTTAGTTTCACGGAGGCAGTACTGCTTTCCAGGCGATGGATGACCCCTGCTGACCCCTGGGAGTTTGTCAGTGATGTTCTCTGATGCTGAGGTAACACAGATATACTTGTCACCCTAGCACGCTCAAGCTCCTCCTCCTTTTCCATCGCAATTCTAAAATGATGAAAAGAGACATTTATTTTGTGATAGGTATGTGTATAAGCAGGTACTGACAAGCACATCTAGATATGGAATGGGGGGAGGGTCACCATTCCACAACTTTTCCAGATCATTTTGTGGTGTGAGTTGAGTTAAACAAATCATGTCAGTTTCATCACCTTGGCTTTAAACACATCCTAAAATCAATTCCCTCGGACTTGCAGTGTACAAGTACAAGTTTCCAGTCACAAGTACAAAAAATTAGTACTAAGCTCTTGTAACAGGAGAAAGAGAAATGTAACGGCAAGACCGGGGTTCAAACCTGAAACATTCCTAAATCTAGACAGAGGCTCTACCTATTGAGCTACCCAGTCACCAATTATCGACCCAGTCCAGTTCCGCTTAACTCTTAATGATATCTTCTGTATATTTGGTAGAAGAGGTGGTGCAGGGGATTACTGGATATATATAGTACACTCGCCTTTCACTAAGGCAGCTGGGGTCCGATTCTGAAACCAAACATAAAAGGTATGTGCATGGTATCCTGCCTGACAATGTGGGGGGTTTCTGGGTACTCCTGTTTCCTCCCTTATTAATAAATATAAAGAAAAACCTGCGCACTGACATCCAGGCCAGGAAGAATGATTAATACAACTTGCTGTACAAAACAAATGAAATATTCTACACTGATAAAGGTCATGGCACAAATAAACATACAGAGTGAAGAAGGTGTGTATTTAAGGCATTTTAACGAATCTCTGTGATTGATGCAGTCTTAAAGTTTTACTACATAAACTTGTCAAAACGTACAACGTTAACCACAGACACGGTTAGATGGCTTCATGGAGATGGTGAGGGAAATCGTGTTTGCTTGTTGACGATTGTATGACGTTTAGCCCCAGTTCCTGTTAGCCCCAGTTCCTGTTAGCCCCACATTTTACCTGTCAGCCCCAGTTCCCCTTAGCCCCATACCTGTTAGCCCCACATTCAGAACCTGTTAGCCCCACATTTAAAACCTGTTAGCCCCACTTTTATAA
>JAUMHH010213268.1:0-12605 GCA_032359455.1 Chlamys rubida | reverse complement strand
CGGAACTTATTTTAGATAGGAACTACAAACGTATGAAACACTTGCTGATTGGCTGATTTAGTTGTGTGAGTCCTATAGAAAATGGCGGAATCCATTGACAGCGCTCATGATAACCGTCATCCAGAAATGAATGAAGGTAGTAGTGTACAGTAGCGTACGTCGGCCATGGGTGGTATTTTTGTAAAATGAATAACCCCTGTAATTTTACATGTATCAAAAGTTAAAAAAAATCAGCACTAAATTTGGTATATACATGATGAAGTTAAAACCCATACTTTTTTGCATGTTTTGGTGTTTTTGATATGGTTACCATGGTTTTCACAAGTCCTGAATCTGGGGGGGGAAATTATTGAAAAAAAATATTTCATAAAAAAAATGTTTTCAAAATGTAGTTTTTAAATATATATATATGTATGCACTTTCTATATCTATCTGAGATATGCTCTCTATTTTTAGGATCAGGTCATTTCTACTGTACTCTGCTACCGAAGGGCAGAGAACTATTCAGAGGTCGTAAACTCAAGAACTCGACTAAGCCGGTATTCGCCAAAGAGTCCGACATATTTGGTCTGAATACGCCGTCGAGAGAGCAGTGACTCAATCATGTTGAATTGTGCAAAGCGATATCACGATTCATTTCAGGAGAGACAATAGTTGGTATCCAACGTGTACGTGGCCTGTGGCAAATCTACACTGGCTGTGAAAAGAGTAGAGACGGTTTCCTCACTTAAGAGATACATCTTAGAGCAAAAACTATCCTGATATGCAACTCTAACCCTTCACGGCCGTCGTTACATTCTCAGAAAAGGGATACGGTGATGACGGCCAGGGTAAAGAATATACCGATATCCGCTGACGATGGCCAGATTAGAAGGATTTTCACAATTAAAGACATCGAGATTGTGAGCTTCTATCGAGAGAAACTCAGAGTCGAAGGTAGGCTTACAAACTGCGAAACAGGTGACAGAATAGCTGTGGTAAACAAATTGTCAGAGCCGTTGGAGGTATATATGGAAATCGGAAGATACAGAGCAGTCGTGCTCCATAACGGTCAAATCAACAAGACGCCTAAGTGCAACAAGTGTCTTGAGGAAGGCTACGTAAGTAAGAACCGAAAAAGAACAAAATAAAAGGAAAAGAAAAACAAGAAAAAGGATAAACAGATTCCAGACCAGAAATCCACGTTAGACAATTCTGTAATCGTGTCTACCCCATCCAGATAATCTAACAATTTAGCCCCAGCTTTGCAGTCTCCACCAACTCCAGCTGAAGAGCTAGAATCATGATCAAAGGCAAAAAAGAAACAAAGAGACAAGTCAGTATGAACTCACAATACAACTATATACATGTGGATCATTACAGACAGTATGTTAAGTACTCATTATTGATGATTTATATGTATACACATGTTTATGGACTAATGGGAAAAATAATGATTACAAATTATTGTGTGGTTTCCTTCACAAAATTTATCACGCTGTCCATTTGGTCTAACAGTAAAGATAAGTTTGTTAAAGATGATTATGTGAAGCAGAGTAATAATAAGAATTACTGGCGACAAAACAGAAGACATTATGGTATGTTGATAAAGGAACATATAGTCAAACTTTTGATTAAATTTCAATATAAATCTGAAAATATATACATGCATAATACAACATTTATTGAAAACATCATAAAAATAGTAAAAAAAATAGAGGATATGTGCGACCTCCGAATACTTCCGACATATATATATTAACACAATGTATATATTGCTCAAGAATGTTTAAGCTTAAGTTAATGAAAATATTATTAGCAAACATATATATATAAATTATCTATGCTTGGTAAGAAAATAAAGAGTAAAAATATATTGCATAATATGCATGAAAAAACTATATACAAACAAAATAGTAAACAATACAAGTGGAATGAAACAAGATACTAAATAAAATCATATGTTCATATTGCGTGTGCATATGTGCGCTGTATATTTGCATGTGTGTGTGTGTGGGGGGGGGGGGGGGCCAAGGTGCATGTGTGTAGTGTACATGTACATGTGTATATGTGTGGGCAACGAGTGCATATGTGTAAAATACATTTTCATGTGCGCATGCTCAGGATACATGTGCATATATGTAACATACCAATTGCATCAAACATTAGAAAAACATAACATATATGCCACAAATGACAAACACGAAAGAAACACCATTTTCACGATTTTAAGCAAGGATTCATAGTCATTCGAGATGACTGGAATGACATACAAGATGATATAGACAGAAAATCAGTAAACAAAATTCAAAAATGTGTGCATAATCTCAAAACAATGGAAAAGGAATTAAATTTAGTAGACATGTGGAGATACAAAAATCCAGACAAAAAACAATTCACTTGGCGAAGAAAAAATACGAACAGGGAAGCAAGCCGAATAGATTATTTTAAATATCAAGGGAATTAACTCCAAAGATGATGAAAATTGATATACGCCCAGCCATGATAAAATCAACAGATCATCTAGCAGTGTCAATAATGTTTGATAACACAAATACATCAAAAGGATCTGGATACGGCAAAGTTAACAAAAGCCTGCTAAGTAATATTGAGTACAAAAAAATGTATAATATAGATCATTACAACTTGCAACACTAAAATAAAAAATCAACATGGATATTCACACAGCGTGGGATAAATGTAAAATACAAAAAGAAGAAGAATTCATTACATTTATTGAAAAGCTGGCTAAGGAGATGAAAAATTAAATTACAAAAATAGAGAATGGAATTAAAGAACTACATGAACTATTTTATAATGAAAACAGTGATACAATAAATGAATTAGAAACTAAATTAGAAAACCTGTATAACAAAAAAGCATACGGCGCACAAATCCGATCTAGAATAAAATGGCTAGAAGAAGGTGAACAAATTCAAAATATTTCCTTTCATTAGAAAAAAACGTCAATCGCAAAAATCAATAAAAAAAATGAAAAAAATGAGGATGAAACTATACTCACAAGACAAAATGATATTCTGAAAAAACTGAAACAAGATTATGAGAAACTATATACAACAAATAAAATAGACTCAATAAGGTTAAATAACTACATTTAAAATACACCATTTGATAAAATACTGAAGAAAGATGAAAGCAAAACCTGTGATGGACCTAGTACAGCTGAAGAAATAAAAAATGCAATAAACAATATGAAACTGAACAAATCGTTTAAACCAGGACTAGATTGATTAACGTTAGAATTTTATAAAGAGTTTTGGCCATACCTGGAAAACATCATGATAACTTTAATGAAAGCTACAGAAAAACAGAACTAACAAAATCACAACAACAGGGGTGTCATTTCTTTCATATAAAAAAGACGATCCACTTAATTAAAACAACTGGCGACCAATAACATTACTCAATGTAGACTACAAAATTCTAGCGCGATGTTTGACTGAAAGATTAAAACATACACTTCCAAAAATAATTAACACAGTTACAGTCAGATATATTGGGTTCAACATTAAACAAATTCAGTACATAATTGATAATACAGAAAAAAATAGAATAAATGGGGCAATTCTATTTCTGGGCTTCGCTTAAGCTTTCGATACTGTTGAATGGTAATTTATATACGAGACAATGACATAATTTGGCTTCAACAAACCTTTTCTGAATTGAATAAAAACACTATATAAAAACACAACATGTGTAATAAGTAATAATGGCTGGATCTCTGATCCAGTTAGAATATCACGCGGTATAAGACAAGGATGTCCTGCACCAGCTTTATTATTTGCAATGGCAGCAGAAGTGATGGCCATAAGAGGCTAGCTGTACACAATAACCAAAATAGACCATACAAAATTTCACAACTAGCGGATGACACGACACTTTTCCTCAAGTCAAAAAATGATATTACTAAGGCTTTAGATATAATAGAAACATTTGGCACTTTTTCTGGGTTAATATTAAATAGAGAAAAATCAAAAGGGCTCCAATTAGGCAAGCAAACACCGATTGTGGACAATTTTAAAGGAATCTCATGGACTGATCAATCGATCAAAGCCCTTGGTGTGCATTTTGGTTTAAATAAGCAACAAATGTTAGACATCAATTGGAAAGAAAAGTTGGATTAATTACAAAAACTTAAAACTTAAAATCAGAAAACTTAATATAATTGGGAGGATACAAATAGTGAAATCATTACTAGTGCCACAATTAACATGTTATATATTCCACCAAACAACACAATCCAAGATTTTGAAAGGATAATTTATAACTGCATAGGGATGGAAAGCCAGAAAAAGTAAAAAGGAGAACAATGATCAGAGCATACAAAGACGGAGGTCTAAATCAATCTATATAAGATCTCACATTGACACATTAAGGATAAATTGGGTAAAAAAAACTTGCATCAGAGGAAGAAGCCCTATGAAAAGTTATCCCACAATTACAGCTAAACGCGTTTGACCCAAATATGCTCATCTGCAAAATGAACTTAGATAACTTAAAATATCTTCCGAAGAGTGAAGAATTATCTCCTTTCTACTATGAAATCATATCAACATGGATAAAACAGAACCAAACAAAGAACCATAACATTACAATAACATGTTATCACTGATCATATGGGGAAATAAATACATAAAGATGAAAGGAAAAACATTATGGACAAAGTCAGGTATAATAATAATCTAGGACTTATTGTATAACAGTGTAAAAATTAATGACAGACTGATTTATGAAAATCTCAAAAATAAGATTAATTGACTATCGGAACTTTCAATCATTGAGAAAGTAATACCAAAATGTTGGCTAAAGAAATTGAAGAAAGTTATGTCAACATGCAAAACTTTAAAGTCAATATTGAAAGAGATTTAGTCATCAAGCTTCCCAAACTAAAGAGAACAAAAATTAAAAATTGCAGCAATCAAAATATATAGAAACATTAAGTAAGTTCTGAAAAACCTATCTCAATGATATATTGAGAAATTAACCTTTATATCAATGCTGTATTAGAGTTCACAAATTATTTTATAATCAAAAACTTACAGAACAACAAACTAAAAGAGTTCAGATGGAATTATTAAATAAAATCCTAGTATCAAAGCAAATATTACATAAATGGAAATGGAGCGATACACCTAATTGTAACATTTGTAACATACCAGAAGACTACGAACACTTTTTCATAAAATGTTATTACATATGTGGTAAAAAACTAAACAGGTTAATGTAACAAGCATATACAAACAGCAGTAGATGTTAACAAATACAGAAGTAAACAATTGTAAAATTTTCCTAGACACTCTGCATCTCTTGTAGGTAAACATCTCCCAACACTAATCTCCACATAAATAATCAGGAAATCACTATAATCGAATGCAATCATTCCATGACTGAAATGTAGGGCACTGACTAAAATGGAACAAAATGACTGATTCACGCGATACTGTATTATACGTTAATTGTATATATACATTGTAATACTACCATCTCTCTTTCTCCCCCCCACCCCCACCCCCCACCCCCTCGTTTTTGACTCTCTATCTCTCTCTTTTCTGTACTGGTAAAAGGTTTGGCAGGCTTGGTTGGAAGGGATTGGCCCAACCACCTGGCCTGCCTGGCCCATATATATAGTACTCCCCCTCATATATGTAATGTACAATTATTTTTCTTTTTGTGGAAGGTTAAGATAGTTATGCTTGGTCGGTAGAAAATGGCCTAACCCACCAGGTACTGCCCAACTCCCTTCCTCGTCATATATACGGGGTTACTGATGGGGTAGAACCTCGAGGACATATATTTTTTCTAAACAGATATTAAATAAATAAAACAAATGTATAAAAAATAATGATAACAAAGTTAAATAATCAATTTGATACAACTAAAATAGTAAATGATGCTACTTATACCCTGAAGGTAGAACATGTGGGTGCTACCACTGAGGAACCTACCTCACAAAACAATTCAACAACGCGCCGTGACATATACGACACGGTGGATATAAACAAATATAAGAACACTTTGCTATTACTTACAATACAATAGGAAACGTGTTAAGGCGTCCAGAAACAGCATCAAATGCCAAACACATGTAGACCGCCATGATACAGTAAGTTAAAAACAAACGTAAACACGACACATTTAATTTTTCGGATTGAATCATTTATTTAAATTATTTATTTTTATGTATTTTCTTGTCGTTGAGATGTGAATAAATACGTTATATATGCTTAAATTATGGTGATCAATGGTTAATAAACAATAAGATTTGCGTTATATATATGTACATTTGTGAGTGATATAGAATGCCTGTTAGACGAAACTTATACATGAACTTAAATAATACATTACAACTAAAAGAAAAGATATAGCATGTATGATACACACAGATAACAATGCGTATGTATATCACTACAACATGGCATAAATGCGTGACACACGCATGTACCACCCATCCACACCCAACCGCCTAGGTTTACATAGGTTTGCGAGGCACAAGGCAACAAGATAAGGACAATTACATATAAAATTGTTCGCATTTGGAGAACTTATTTAGTTTGCATTCCATAGAATAAATTCACACAAACAACAATTATAAGGTAACCTAGAAATGTTGAGTATCCATAATTTTAATATTTAAAGTATGTAGTAATTACATATAATACTGAAGCACATTAGACTTTATCAAGTGTACACTAGAGGGGGAAAATGAACCTAATATTACCTTTTTTTATGTATCCAATTGTTAAAGAAATTATCACTTATTACCAGCCCAATGTCGAGAATAAATTCGGATTTAATGCTAGGGTTCGATTTTGATTTTAGAGTCACGACTAACATTTCCGTTTGGTGTTTTCATGGCTCTTCTGTGGCTGTTTAATGTTTATACCCACTGTCATCACACATTATTAAGCGACTTTCCCCCTCTGGATTGGGGATGCCAAATTAAAATTGAAATTAGTGAAAAATGTGTCCAACACTGTGAGAATGTTTTTCTGCGCTCAGATAACTAAGTATGGCATATTTGCATCAAACTAGTCTTTGTTCTCATGTATACTAGCAGCAAACATAACGTCCTCCCCTGTCCTCCTTTGGCTGTTTCTCCAAGTATTTGATTTGATTCTTGTCGACAACACCGGTGTCTTCTACTTTAGACCAAGATTGTACAGTGTTTTCAACACCATGGTCCTTCAGGAATTTAACATATGTTTCTGGCTCTGTTACCAAAACTTGAAACATAGAATAGCAAATTGTATAACTGCTTGTTATTTAGGTCAATCACAAAGTGAAAATTCTTCTAGTACTTTCAGAAGAATTATAACGGGTGAAAAATTGAAAACAAATATCCCATAGGCTAGAAATGAACTTTGATTTTATTAAGACACCCCCAACCCAACAAAACAAACTAGATCTGTAGGCCAAAGGCTCACTAAAAACCCCGTTTCCCATATAAACCAGACCTGTAAGCTAAAGACTAACTAATTAAGGCAAAATATTGCAAAGCAATCCATAGTCCCCCACCAGTAAAGATGTTTATATTTACTGGGCTGTCAACACACTTTAGTATATACATGTAGGTCACAGTGTCATACTTCCTCTACTACCTACCCATACCAAAACCTCCTTGCATACCCCGTCAGCTCAGATGAACCAGCATGAGATATGTCCAAAATAAACAACAGACATTCGACATTCCACCATCCCATACACAGATACCCTGATTTCATACCGTAGGAATTTACATATTCTTCTGCTGTCAGTTCTATAACATAAATATAAGTTTAGTTATAGCGAGAACAAACTAACATATCTCCCTTTTATATCCTAAAATTGGAAATATAGGAATCAAATGTACTAACCCCCCCCACTCCCCCCAACTGATCCTAAATGGAGATGAAACAAATGAAGTAATAAATAGGAAGTACACAACTACATAATGACAGGGAGAAGTTGTTAAATCTGTAAAGTTTTGCTGAAATCGGCCTTGTAGGAAGAGATGTTCTGGCAAGGATTTTAAACAATGTGTGAGGAGGCGGACACAAGTTAACTCAATTGTAAACCTACATGTACTTGGATGCACAATGTCAGGGGTTAGGGTGATGGTTAGGGTTTGGTTTGGGTAAGGTTAGGGGCTCCACCGTTCTAACCCCTCACCAGACAAAGGCTCCATCGTTCTAACCCCCTCATCAGACAAGGGCTCCATCGTTCTAACCCCAAATCAGACAAGGGCTCCGCCGTTCTAACTCCTCACCAGACAAGGGCTGCGCCGTTCTAACCCCTCACCGGACAAGGGCTCAACCGTTCTTACCCCTCATCAGACAAAGGCTCCGCGTTCTAACCCCTCAGCGGACAAAGGCTCCGCCGTTCTAACCCCTCATCGGAAAAAGGCTCCGCCGTACTAACCCCACACCAGACAAAGGCTCCGCCATTCTAACCCCACACCAGACAAAGGCTCCGCCGTTCTAACCCCTCACCGGACAAAGGCTCCGCCGTTCTAACCCCTCATCGGAAAAAGGCTCCGCCGTACTAACCCCACACCAGACAAAGGCTTCGCCGTTCTAACACATCACCGGACAAAGGCTCCGCCGTTCTAACCCCTCAACAGACAAATGATTGCTGAATTGGCACCACCTCTAACCACAGAGACCTGATAATTTCTTACAGCAATATTTGGACTTAAACTAAGGTGTTCAGAGTAATGTTACACGTGTTAGGGGTTTACATCGACTTTTGGTTTTTAGTTTAGGTCCAAATATAGCTGTAACAAAATCGCAGGTCCCTGTGCCTCTAACAAAACAAGAAATGTAGCGACTGATTATGACAGTGTCTGTGTCACCGAGACTCACCTTGATACATCTATAGCAAACGACGATTTACTCATTTACTTATAGGTGGCTATGAATTATACCGCAAAGATCGTGGGTCTCCGAGTGGGGGGATAGCTGTTTACACTTCCAGTCTCTTGTGCACCCGTCGTCGAGCTGACTTGGAATTTGGGGTTGATGAAGTGGTTTGGACAGATATCCAGTTTCCAAATAAGAAATACCTCTCGTGTACACTCTATAGACCTCCTAACAGAACATTCTCCTTCTGGAATCATTTTCGTTTTTCTCTGGAAACTGCCTTACACGAAACTCTGTATGTTGTGATAGTTGGAAATATAAATGTTAATCTCTTAGTTGTAGAAAACACTC
The DNA here is from genome assembly GCA_032359455.1 of Chlamys rubida. Taxonomy (NCBI): domain Eukaryota; kingdom Metazoa; phylum Mollusca; class Bivalvia; order Pectinida; family Pectinidae; genus Chlamys; species Chlamys rubida. The sequence goes on along the minus strand of JAUMHH010213268.1, from coordinate 3,417 downwards.
ATGTAATTTACGATATTATAAATTCCTTTCACTTGTCAAACGTTATTAACAAATCGACTCGCATTGGACGCACGTGCTCCACCTTGCTTGACCCTATTCTACTCTCCGACACATGTGTTTTTACTTTCGCTGACGTAATAGACATAGACAATGACATTTCAGACCACCAAGCGACGACCGTGGAATTGACTGTTGGGACGAATATTGAAAGTACATATAAAAGGAAAAAACTCTTTATACAATGACATTTCCTCTAAACGTCGATCCGACCTAGAGTTACCCTCAGTCGAGTGTGTATATGGTTGCAGCTAAATATTTCTGGAAGGTCCATTTTATATGGGACTTTCTATAGGCCCCCCGATGCACCTGTTTCTTCCTGGGATCACATTGCCCATTCTATAGATCTTGCTTTCAGTACCGGAATCTCTAACAATATTGTAACTGGTGACTTCAATGCAAATTTACTAAGTGATACTAATCACTGTCTACACCTACGTAATTTACTATCTACTTTAAATCTTACCCAAAGCGTTGCCAGTCCTACTTTCTTCACTGAATCGTCTTCCTCCCTTTTAGATATCATTTGCGCAAGTGATCCTTCTTTAGTAAACATGTGTCATGTCGGTGAAAATTTCCTCGATCAGCCTATTAGATATCATTGTCCCGTGTATGGCACTCTTAACATTTCAAAACCCCTAAAATCCAGTTTTAAACGTAAAGTATGGCTATATGACCTAGGCAACTACGACGAATATCGTGACAGACTTTATAACGTTGATTGGGACAGCACTTTCGACATTAATGACATAGACAAAAGTACAGAGCAATTTACACGTTGTTTACTTATAATTGCAAATGGGTGCATAACTAACAAGGATATAATTGGAACAGCGAATGATGCTGCTTGGATGAATAGTGAAATTAGAAAATTGATTCGTAAACGGAAGTATATACACCGCAAAGCCAAACAGTCACAGAATGCTGACGACTGGTCAAATTTCAGGAAAGCTCGTAACTTGTATAAATGCCATTCGTAAATCTAAACGTGATTATTTTAACAAATTATGTGCAAAGATTAACCATACTAATACCAGTAGCAAAGAATGGTGGAAGATTGTTAATCGTCTTATGTCTAACTCAAGTAAAAAAACATATTCCTCTTATTTCCGATAACGGTAACTTTATACACGACGACTTAGACATAGCCAATGCCTTTAACACTTTCTTCAGCTCACATTCTAATATTAACGACACTCATGTTGACCCTCCTTATCTACACAAATCCCATAACCATACTCTTTCTGACATTGTCATATCCCGACAAGATGTTCTTGACGTAATACATTATCTTGACTGCAAAAAAGCTGTTGGTCCTGACCTCATAAACCCTCGTCTAATCAAAGAAGCAGCCGAAGTTCCTAGTTATCCACTTCAAACTTTATTCAACCACTCTCTTACTAGATGTACTTCTAAGTTCCCGTCACAATGGAAGAGAGCTTATGTTACTCCCGTGCACAAAAAAGATGATCAATCTGTTCTCGGATTTTTTTTTATTTTATATATTTTTTTTTTCTACATATTTATTTATTTTCTGTTTCAGAAAATTTTCGGCGAATTAGACACCGACAAAAACAACAAAATATCGAAGAATGAATTTTCGAAAGCGATGTCACGAGTTCCCAGAGTCGACTTCAAGTAAGATTGTAATGTTTGTATTTCAAGTAACCCTAACCCTAACCCTAACCCTAACCTTAAGATACTACTAACTAAAGTAATGTCTTCAGGATTAAACTAGTACTAACTAAAGTAATGTCTTCAGGACTAAAATAGTACTAACTAAAGTAATGTTTTCATGACTAAATAGTACTAACTAAAGTAATGTCTTCAGGACTAAATAGTACTAACTAAAGTAATGTTTTCAGGACTAAATAGTACTAACTAAAGTAATGTCTTCAGGACTAAATAGTACTAACTAAAGTAATGGCTTCTCATCTATCGTGTATGAACTCTGTCGGGCTATCTGCCTGCGTCAGGCAAGAGCTTGCATACTGTCCAGTTCAAGTATGGGTATGTCATATGTATATGTCTACTTCAGGTAGGAGCTTGTAATTTGTCCCTATGCAATAATGGGCTTGTGCACAGTCTATCTACCTTAAGTAAGGACATGTTTCATATCTATCGCAGGAAAGGGTACGCATATATGTACATTAACTAAAAGCTTGGAAATTGACTGTTTCAAGCATAAATTTGACCTCTATTAACTTCAAGCAAGAGCTGGAATCTGTCTTTTCAAGGAAGAGTTTTTACTGTCTGTTTTGGGCAAAGGCTTTTTATCTGTCAACTTTAAGTGAGGTCCTGCAATCTGCTTATTTCAAGCAAGGGCTCCCAGATTTCAATCTGCCTGTTTCAAGAAAAAGCTTGCAGTCAGTCTATATTATGAATGAGCTTTTATTCTGTACACTAAGTAAGAACTTGCTGCCTGTCTACTTCAAGGACTCACACAACTAAATCATTTACTGACAAAGGCTTCAAAGGACATTTTTGCGTGTTTAGATGCATATAAGAGCGTTACAGGCGTCTGCTTTTGACAATCGGAAGTTTACAAGCCAAGCCGTTGAAGTTGGACGGGAACATCGCCTGACTTTTGACCCCATATCAATCCGCCATCACTTATTAAAATCTATTAAAAGTTTACGTTTTTCTAAAGTTTAATATCTGTAGAGTTCATTCAATGTAAAATATGTCAACAATTACCCATTGAACTTACTCAGAGGCACTGTATTTAACCGGAACACATTTTAGGTAGGGATAACAATCGATTTAGTTGTGTGAGTCCTTCAAGTAAAGGTGGGCATTATCCCTATTTCAAGTAAAACCTCATAATTTGACCACTCAAATATTTTTAAATTATGAGCTTGTATACTCGCAATTTCACAATAAGTACTCTGTCATAGCTTGGGGCTATTACCCTTAAATAAGGGGCGATACTGTGTGTGTCAGGATGGGTATAGTAAGTGTATGTGATGGTGTATAAACTAGACACTCCAGTTAATGTTTATGTCTACCTGTATATAAACTAGACATGTCAGTAGACGTTTATATCTACCTGTATATAAACTAGACATGTCAGTAGATGTTTATATCTACCTGTATATAAACTAGACAGGTCAGTAGATGTTTATGTCTACCTGTATATAAACTAGACATGTCGGTAGATGTTTATGTCTACCTGTATATAAACTAGACATGTCAGTAGACGTTTATATCTACCTGTATATAAACTAGACACGTCAGTAGACGTTTATATCTACCTGTATATAAACTAGACATGTCAGTAGACGTTTATGTCTACCTGTATATAAACTAGACATGTCAGTAGACGTTTATATCTACCTGTATATAAACTAGACATGTCAG